>JBAMNC010000158.1:0-216617 GCA_037902135.1 Cetoscarus ocellatus | reverse complement strand
AAAAAAAACAAATTTTTTTCCAGTTAAAATTCAATAACTTCTTTCAATTGTAATACTTAGCTTTACATTTGATTTCAAAAGATGCACCAGACTTCAGTGAAGGTGATTTGACCCAATTTGATGATTTATTATTTGTGTTTGAGTAAGTTTTGGGGTAAAGTGTGCACCCTGGCTCACACCTATGGCAATGATCATAAAATAGGTCATAGTACAGGCCCTGGATGACTTTTGGATTTTCTAAAGGTATATTCTTGGGAGTCTCTGGGTGTACTACAAATACCACACAATAAACAAAAAATTGGGCTGTGGGCAAAATTACATGTATTGTGAAAGAGGTCCTTTGGGTCAAGATGCTTGAAAGTGCTTGGAATTTTTAAAAATAAATATTAGACTTAATAGTTTTCACAAATTCAACAATGTGCTCTTGGACATCCTCTCTGCTTCCACAGCATCTTTTGGCCACTCAAACACACGTGCACATGACATACAGTGTTCCCCTTACACCTCAGTTAATGTACAAAAAGATTGGGCTGCTGTTTTGTTCAGTTCCACTAAAGAATTTAAGTCAGTGCATTGCTCAACTTTAAAGAGGATAGTTTTCCGACATCTTAGCAAAAACATATGCACCTCAGTAAGAAGCTAGCAGTGAACTAAAGCTGTCACTTATTGGAAACTTACTGCAGTTGTGCCTTAGTACACAACCTTTAATATATAACACTGGGTGTGTTTTATCCTCATGAGTCTCATTACTTAAAAGTCACACCTCGGATAGGAATTCTGATTTACCACAGTTGTATGTTGCTTGAAATTTTTGAAAATGCTCCTTGAAAAGTGCACACATAATCCACTAGCCTTTCCAGGAGGCAAAGTTTTTCTTTTTGTGAGTGTTTATTTGTTACTTGCTCTTTCAACAGGCATATTACTATAATGCCAGGACCAGAGAGTCATCATGGAGCAAACCCGATGGCGTGAAGATCATCCAGCAGTCTGAACTAAACCCTCTACTAGTAGGGGGCAGTGGGGCCTCAGGCCAGGGTGCAAGTGCTGGCGTGACCGCGTCTGCCAGCACAAGCAGTGTTAACACCACGGCAAGCACAGCAGCAGCAGCCTCCCCTACTCAGGCCCCGTCTACCACCCCCACCCGCACACTCACCTCCAGTCCAGACTCCACCTCGTCGCCTTCCCCTGCTGCAACCATCGCAGGTCAGTACACTCATGGACCCTATTTTTAACCTCCTATTACCATCCATACTGTGTAATCTGATATCTGGTGGTAATTCTCAATGCCAGGTGTGAATGCACCTTAATAGTGCAGATTGATTGAGTTTCAATTGATGACAGGTTTAACGCCCGCCCCCCCCCCCCCCCCCCCCCCCCCCCCCCAATCATAAAAAAATGATGATATGAGATGGTATGATCAGTATGAGAGGATTATTGTGCTGCATGTCTGATTGCATTTATTCTGTCATGTGTGGCAAATGAAGCGCACCCTCCCTCTTCTTGCAGCGTGGCTTGTCTGCTGTTCAGTGTTTCAGTGTATTCAGAGCAGGCTGATTAAACAGTGGCATATTTTGGCAAATTGTGAATCAAACCCATCAGTTTTAGAGTCGTGTACAAAATGTGACTGCAGTTCACTCTGGAGACGGAAAACAAACTACCATCCTCCAGAGAAACTAACAGTTTCAAGTGCCGAAGTGTCTGTCGAAGCTGCAGCCAGGAGTCTGCCTCTTGCCTGTCAAAACATTCCCAGCTTGTCCCTTTGCACTGTGCATAATCATGTGTGCATTGCTAAGTAAAATCCTGGTCTGCTTTATCCAATGATGGGACTTACAGTATTTTCACCCAATGCTTTTATCCTGAATTTGTTTCCAGGGCTGTTAGTCATTTATTAGTTAAACTTAAAGCATTTCTGAGTGCTTTCCTTACATCCCTTAAAAACTTTCCTTACAAAAACTTGAGTTTTAAATCACATAGGTGTTTATACATGCTGTTTTATAATGAAAAAAACAAACATATTATGGGCACTACTTATGAATCTAGTTCCTCCTCCACCTCCCTGTTTGCCTCTCTCTGCATGCATTTTTGATGCCAGTATGCCCAGTAGACACATACTCTTCATGTAAATTAGATTGCTTTGTAAAAGAGAATTCCTTAAAACCCTCTGCCCTCCACCACTCCATACAGGTATGACAAGCAGTCTGTAAAACAAAGAGTGATTAATATGTCGATTTCATATATTTATTATGATTTGGCTTAGAGCGGGGGCTCCTCTGTCTCTTTATTTGGATTCAGTCCCTCAATATTTATAAAAATAAAACAAAAAACTAACTGTAGAGTTTGGAACATGGCTGTGGCATGGTAAGGACTGAAACATTTGGAAATTCTGTCCAGATGTTGAGAAATTGTAAGTTATTGTTGATAATAATTGTGATTTTCATATTAATAAAAAAATTATTCAGCATATTGTTTTTTCTGTATTTAGCAGCCCTCATAAAACTGAATAAGATTTGCTATCTGATAGCTCAGACTGCTCTCAGAGATGTTCTGGGACGCCTTCATCCTGTTTGGTTTGGTTATTGTGAACATACTCCAGTGTATTGGCATGCATTAAAGACATACAATGACACACAGCTTTTCTCTCAGCTCATGACTAAGTATCCCAACGTGCTATGTGGAGTGAAGCTGCTGACTAAACTTATGACTGAGGCAAACTGGCAAAGAGGCTAGATGAATTTAGCCTGGTCACACCTGACTGACATGAGTTGGCATTTCTGTCTAATCAGTGCCCCACAAGATTAATTTTCTCTAGATCAGTCATACGCAAACATATGAGAACACATTTTATTTTTTATCTTTGTCTTTTTATCACTGAAGCCACTGTTGTAGCAGACCTGAATCCCATCGCCACAGTGACCTCCACTGTTGCTGTGTCTCCAGTCACCGTGGTAACTGTTTCCACGGTCCCATCACCGGTTACAGCAGTGCAGACCGTGCCTCTACTTCCTGCAGCTCTGCCTCACAGTGTGGCCCAGCCCACTGCAGCCATACCTGCCTTCCCTCCTGTCATGGTGCCACCTTTCAGGGTGCCCCTGCCAGGCATGCACATCCCATTGCCAGGTAAGAGCTGCAAACATAAAGACACAAACTAACAACCAACTAACCAACATCCAGCTGCTAGCTAACAACTGACTAACCATACTCTGCCGCAGACTCAAGTGCAGCATCATCCTAGTATTAGAAATTTTCAGGCACACGTCTAAATCATATCGAGAAACAAACATACTGCAGTATTTATTTTCGATGATCAAAATTTTAAAGGGACCTTGGCTTGACAAATATGTTGTCTTCTTTTGTATGCATGCATTAGTTAAATGTCATTGGATCAATAATAACTTCATTTTGATCTTGAACATTTTTTTTCTTCTCAATTTTGACTCGCATTTTAATCACACCCTGCAGACCAATGACAATGCCTCAGATACACGTACAAGAAGACAAAAATCTGAGGTAGAGCCAATGTAGCAACACGTTTCTACATGAACCCAACAAAAACTTATTGTAGGATAACGTGGGCTGTTTCATCAACCATTCCTGTTTATGTTTGAAGTTACATGTAGTTGACATGACCCTTTGTTTTTTGTTTAATTTAACCAAAAGCTCTTTCTGTCATGGAGTAACAATTGACTCTTCAGCCCTGTTCACATGGAGACAAAAACATTTTCCTATTGAAAAAGTTCTCTGTAAAGACGGCCTCATTTCAGTAAATGTGTCCATCCACATGAAAACGCTGTAGTATATATGCCAGGCCTGTTAGTGGTGCTGTAATGCTGCTGCAGATATACACCAAAACCAGGGAAGAAGACATGGATAGTCAACAAACACTGGCGTATAATGTTATCCAGCCATAACAAGCTCAGAAACTTCTGCAGCATGACCGTGGCATCATAGTTCTGTTGGGTTAGGGTTCGGGGATGCGTTTTAAGGGAGGGACGGGCCTATGAAATAAACGTTTCTTAAACTATCCGTATTTGTTGTCCGCATGGAAGCTCGAGACCGGCGTTTTCAGATTTATTCACCCTGGGACCCGGTTTTTCAAACTGTGATTGAGCTTGTGTGGATATGCCTGAATTCGTCTCCGTGTGGACAGGGCCTTAACCCAGTGACTGTTGGTGGTTGTTGAAATTAAAAAGTTACCCATCAGGATTTTTTAAAAATGTTGCCAACCAGTGCCAGCATTTTTGTGGAAAGTTTGTGCTCTTTTAACCTTACATTTTTCCTGTTTTTTAAATAGACCAATAATAACTACACCAGAAGACAAAAAATGGTACATTTTCATACAAATGAATGTTTTATTCTAACTTATTCTGTTCATTTTTATTAACTTTTTAAATTACTGTAATTTCTCAATTATAACACGCCCTTGATTATAACACACTCCATATTTTTGCGATTTTTGCCTTAAAAACACTACTCAAATATAACACACACCCAAATTTTTCCCAAACCTTACTCTGTCAGATCGCTCCAAAATTCACTTCATTCAAAGTTTAATCAATGAAATTTCAGTATTTTCACAGCAAATACACAATCTTCTCTCTCAAACACATGTGGAAACACACGCATGCTTCACACATGCACAATTACTCGATTTCTGCCAGAGCATGCACAGTTGTAGTTTACCGACTAATCAGAGAACAGCTATCAACATGCCAATGTCTTCGACCAATCACAGCACAGCTATTTTGCATCCCCTTGCTCACAAGATGGCAGCGCTCTGTGATTGCCTGTGTTTTTGCAGAGAAAGAGAATATTTCGGCTTTTTGTATCAGATGAATTGCAATCGCGATGTTGGCCAGACAAAATATTGGAAGTATTTTGCTTGTAATCATGTATAATACGCACCCAAAAAATTAGAACTTGTTTAAAAGCAAAAAAAGTGCGTGTTATAATCGAGAAATTACAGTAGCTGTTTTCATTAAATTCACAACATTACAGGCATCAACAAACACGCTGCTCCAGTCAAAGACACTGAAACATCACACAAGAGGCAGGCATTTAAACATGGCCAGTCTTTCGTGGGAGTCTCCTGCTTTTAGAAATGATTGCCCTGCTGCCTGTCAATTCTCTGACTCAATATACAGTCAGTTAATAGCATGATAACATGCTGCTGTGATAGTTCATTTATCAGCTTTAGGTGCACGCTGGTGTGTGGCCCCCTGAACTTTGCTTTATTTCAAGTTACCGTCATTTTAACAAAAGTAACTTTAATGTTGTAAAAGGTAGTTACAAGCAAAAAGATTATTTGTATTGGTTCATCCATAAAGACACGTGTCCTGGAGGCAGGGGCCGAGCAAAACAGGGAAGGGAGCCTTGGCCCAACCTGAGGAGAATCCTGGTGCCTCCTTATCACTCTAACTTTAATTAGGCAAATAAATGAATTATTTTTTTTAGTTTCTAAACACAAAAACCAATCTGAAATGTAAATAAGTGACAGAAACTTGTTTCCTCAGAAATAAGTTTCAGTTACTGTTAATTTTATGCTTAATTAATCACGTAGGATCCTCTTAATTGTAAGACCATAAAACAGCTAGAAAAAAGAAAATCGACTCAGAAAGACTGATTATTCTGGCTCTTAGTCTCACTCTGCTTTGTGTTTATTTCCTAGCTATCTCTTTCTTAAATGAAACTGTTTATTTGAAATGTAATAATTATATAAGAATTAAAACATATATTTGTCGAATGTTGTTTTCTTAAAAAAAAAAAATATATATATATATATCAATACATATAGCACAGAAAAAAATATTCCAGTGCTAGTTTTATTCTGATACCCTTCAGCCTTAGTACTCAATATGTAAAAACAGAGTCACATTTTGTGAACAAACTCCAGCAGTTGTTAAAAATAAATATATGAATTTTGCAATTTTTTGTTTCTGTTTCTGTGTTCTTTTTCATTGATTGTTAATATTTTGAAAATAATTATAAAAAATAAATAAATAAATATATGAACCTGAGTTAATGCAAGATATGACCACTTTGAGACATTAAAATTTTTATTTATTAAGTTTTTAATTTTTAAGCAGAAAGAAAACTTAAAGGATAAGTTCGTTTTTTTGACACCCGGACCTTATTTTTAGGATTAAATACGCTCATAGACTCACCCAGATAATTTTGGCAGAGCTCGGAGCCGTTTTCGAGCAATTTAGATCCATCCGACGGCATTTGTCTCTCATGCCATAGTAGCAGACGGGCCAGAAATCGAAGCCCCTAAATTAGACATTATCTGCTGCGAAACTCGCTCATTTCAGCTACATTTTATAAATGAATGGCCAGTGTTATCACCACGTTAGCTCAACTTTGTTGTTATGGTCATCCGGGGCTTTACAAGGATGGGTAACTTTTGGTGACGTCATAGACATGCACCGCAAGAGCGCAGCTGAGCAGAGCTGCTGTTGTTGCTAGGCTACACGGCTACACGGCTATTTGTGTGCAACATGGCGGAATATTTATCCGATGTAGAAGTGTCTGACGATATTTTGAGTATAATGGATGCCCGTATCGTTTTGAGCCAGAATATACCGACGAGGAGCTATTTGAAAGGAGGATGCAGAGGGAAAGAGCCGAACAGCTGGCCAGAGAACAAGCACCCACTGCACGTCCACGAATGGGGGCTAACTGGTGGTGTTGTGGACATTGCACAGCAATGGCAACAGAGGAGGAGTGAGTTTCGCAGCAGATAATGTCTAATTTAGGGGCTTCGATTTCTGGCCCCATCTGCTACTACAGCATGAGAGAAAAACGCCATCGGATGGATCTAAATTGCTCAAAAACGGCTCCGAGCCCCGCCAAAATTGTCCGAGTGAGTCTACGAGCGTATTTAATCCTAAAAATAAGGTCCAGGTGTCAAAAAACCGAACTTATCCTTTAAGAATTGCTCAGACTTTTAATAAAGGCAGGTCTTGTTTTATTTGTTTTATATTAAAAAGTGAATGTGGGAAAAAAAGTGGAGTTTGGCTGAAAGTCACCAGTTAACATGGTTACTGTTTCAAACAAGTAACACGTGTGTGTATTCATGACAGAAGTATCGCCAGCAGGTAGAAAGTTTCTAAATGTAGGGGACACACAGAGTCTGTCTGCACATTATTCAGTTCTGTGACACCAGACATTTTATAAGAAAAGAAAATGGGGTCTTTTTTCCCTTTAAACACACATAAGTGGCAGCATGACTTAATCTACACAGCACAATTGCAATGGTGAAATAACATACCATCTAGCCTTACAGATGAGACTGGCCCACGACTGTAATGTTGTTTAATTACATCTGACAGAATTGAGGTAACTAAACATTTAGAGAAGGATTCTTTAGTTTCACTGAGGCACACTGATGTAAAGCTCCTGTCAGTCTTATTTATTTCTTTGGAGGTCTTCTCTGTTGCGTTTCTCTTCTGTGCTGTCATTTGTCTTCGGTCATTCCTTTTTTTTTTCTCTCTGTCTCATTTTGACTGAATAAGAATAAAATGTTGACTAATGTCATCACTTTTTAAAGCTTCTTAGCCTGATAACTCACCCTTTCTCTATAGAACCCCGAGTCAATATCATTTTTATCCAGCTGCCAAATATCAGACTTGGAGTAGTTAAGAATCTGTCGAAGAATGTTCTGTTTTAACATAAATAGATATACACTTTCAGATATGCCTAGACAATTTTCTTCTTTTTCTGTCAGCGGGTAATCATTTATGTAGTTGTGGCCTCCAAGCATTTTTTAACAGTGCAAAATTTCTAAAAGTGTTTCAAACAGTGCCACTTTGAGATAGATGAACCTGAATTAGGGCATGTCTAAGTAGGCCACACACACAAACTCTCACACACCATGGTAGTTGATGTCCAGTGTCCTGCTGTGCTCAACCAGATGCTTGCTTGTCCGTTGTTCTTGCAGGTGTAGCAATGATGCAGATAGTAGGTGCACCCTGTGTAAAGGCAGGCCCCAGCGCCAACGGTAAACACCCATCCGCTCGCCTCTCAGACCTACAGTAGATGGCATGGTAGTGAATGTTTACATAGTTTACATGAGTCATTTGGTTTAAATGGAAACCTTCAAGAAGTGGCATGACCCTGAATGCTGTGAACATGATCCATCAGGTGTACAGGAATGAAATTTCTGTTGTTTTTTTTAACAGGCAAGCAGAACATTCAGCTTTTCTTCTTATTACTGATAACCCTCATTTAAACTCAACTACACTGATGTTTGACATTTAACATCCTCTTATTATGGTGTTTATTCTTCAAGGCCACTTACGATCACAAATGAAAACATGCAGTTTAGGATGTTTTATTTGACAGCTAGTTCAAGTCTTGTTTGCAGCGTCCCTATGTTCAAAGTGTTCAGGAAACAAACGTGTCTTTGGTGCATTTGACACTGTCCTTCTTTAATTTAATTATGAATGGCCTGTGTTTGCGCGTTTTTCCACTGACAGCTAGGGTAAGTGTTTAGGGGTCCTTAGACCAAAAGTAAAGCAAATATCCATGAGGAAAGTTTACATAAAAAGTGCATGTAAAAGGCATATAGCTTTTCCCAGATCATTTCAGTTTAATGATAATAATTCCAAAAATATCATGATTATTAGTGTTGACGACAGATAGTCTTCCCCTCCCCCACCAGTGTGACGTCCTACCAAAGTGTTTTCAGCAGTTTAAGCCCATTGGTTTCGGTCAGCAGGCCCACTGCAGAGCATGGATCTTAGAATGAATGCAGAGTTGTGTACATCTTGGCGCAAAACAGCACTGAACTGACTAGTCACCACAGAATGGATCAGCTGACAAATCAGAGCAGATTGAGCCCACGTGGGGAAGGGGGCCTTAACAAAGTGTCTCAGGCAGACAAGCTATACCGGTCATGAAAGTCAGAATGAAAAACTCAACTGTTTGGGTTCACCCATGATAATTTGAGGACATTTTCAGGAGTTTGTTGTGAGGGTATAAAACCCATATTAGGGAACAAAGTCAAGGTACACCAGGGCTAGATGATATGGACCAAAATTATTTCTTAACACTGTGACCTGAATGGCTACATTTACATGAGAGCTTTAATTCCCCTTTAATTCAGAATAAAACTTAAATCCTCTTTAAAAAGATTAAAAATGATCTTGTAAACACCTAGTTCTGAATGAAAATGACCACTCCGAATTAAATATTGGAATAACTATTTCCATGAAAACATGAAGGAGAATATTTTAATTCCAAATTATTTCTAAATACTTAAAGGGATAGTTCAGTTTTATGAAATGGGGTTGTATGAGCTCCTCATGGTCACTTAGTACATTAGATGCAGTAGAAAGTTCTCTCCTCTCCCTCAGTAAGCCACAATTTGTAAAGTTTGGGACGCACAACCAGCCGCAAACAGGGAAGTATTGTGCCAAACACATTAAAAAGTTCCGCCATTATTATTTCTTCTTCGTGTCTCACTAGAGCTACGTATTGGGTAGTAACAGCAACACTGCCCCCACGGTTTGACGTGGTACTGCTCCATTTGGTCCCTATCCGTAAGCTTTATGGAAACTTGCAGAAATAAGGATGAAATGAACGCAGAGCACGGACAGAAGGCTCTGTCCATATCCGGATCCGTATTTAATGTTGAGCATAAATGGGCCTTTACTTGGATGAGATTGCAGTGGAAGCAGTTTTCCTCCCCCCTTCTCTTATGCACATCCAGTTGGCTGTGTTTGTGAGCGTTTAGCTGCCATTAACATTATGCAAATGTAATGTATTTGCAGCCAGAAAAAAGCCACAAACGACGCGTTGCTTCATAAAATGAACATTACCTGTGCAATCCAATCAACACCTAAAGCTCATGTAGATATAACAGCACGTATGCCTTTGTAGAGGATCCAATTACAGCACTGTCTCTGAACTGAGCCCTGATTGGTTGAAAAGTGGGTGTCCCTCGCTAGATTTTCTTAAGCTTGATACACAGCAAGGAGGGGGCACAGATGTCTAATGATCTCTCATGAAGCTTCAGTAAAAAGGTTTTGACAGATAACCATATTTTTTGGACCAGTGAGACAAAAAGTAAATAGTATACTGCAGCTCTAGTCAAATAAGAGAGAGGGAGAGCACCCTCGAAATTGTCCAAACGTAGGCAACATTCGATGAAGCAGGCTTGGAGAGAGGTTTTCCCTTCCTGGGCTTCAACAGATGTTGCTGTGGTATCAAACAGGTATGAAATTATCATCTGATACCTAACAATAACAGAAATGCTCCTGAACAAATTAAAACAGTTATGATAATTGTCCTTTCAGACTTAATATTGTCAGTAGTTTGTTGGTAATCAGTTTATTGCTGTGTGTGGCTCTTAGTGTGAACGAGGTTATTAACTTCATTAAATATTGAACTAAGCACAATCTAGATGAAGGGGAAGAAACATGTAATTTTATTCTAAATAAGTTATATTGATATAAAGGATAACATCTTACCCAATAACTCGTATGAATATCAGTGCGTCTTATAAACTTGCTCAGGCCTGTTGTCCTTACACACACACACACACAGACACACACTCACAATCCAGACACAGTTCCTATGCAAGGGGTTGTGTTTATGAACCAAGACCTGAGGGAACAAGCTTGCAAACACAATTCAGTTCATCTCAAACTATTTGCTTTGCTCTTGGTCTGAGAACAGTTTGATTCTTTTTGTGTTACCAGTGGATAAGAAGAGACTAATAATTTAAATGGTACTCCAGCACAGTGTTGTTGATGTTGGGGTCAGTGGTTTTGAGTTGTTGAGGAGTTGTGATTGTAAGCTATTTGACTTTTTAGCAGCTTATGCTGAGTGGTGAATCAGAATGACATCAGTCGAGGCTTTATGTTGTGGTCATGTGATTTGTCTTTTATTTGTGGCATGGTTGTGTGTGAGGTCACTGGTTCACTTTGTTTGTGTATGTGGCCTGTGTTTGTTGTAAATCAGTTAACCTTTTTGTGAAGACTTTTGGAGTTTCTCTCACTCTATATCATGTTTTAATGTATCTATATTCACCTAATTGTCTTAAAATAAACAGGAAAACCCTTACAGCAGTGACTGAAGTAGAAGAGAATAAGCCATTTGTTCTTCCTGTTTGCTTTTACTATTTCATTTCTTATTGATCTCAAGGGGGCAGCCTGGGAACTAACTTTGCAAAAACTGAAATAAGAATTCATGCCTTTTCTAGAGTTTAGTTCACTCTTGCTCTGTTTTTGCCCCAGACAGAATGAAAATCTTTAGCTGATCATGGTCTTTCTCCCTACTCTCTGTCTGATAACAGGCATGCTCCCTGGTATGGGTCCACCTTTAGTGTCTATGATGCACCCACAGCTGGCGCTCTCTGCTGCTCCTGCCTCCATGGCCGGATCGTTGCAGCTACCTGAATGGTCAGAGTACAAAACAGCTGATGGAAAAACATACTACTACAACAACAGAACACTGGAGTCTACCTGGGAGAAACCACAGGCCCTGTTGGAGAAAGGTACGGGCTGCCGAAATTTGTAAACACAACACACAGTTGTTGTATTCTGGTTAACCATGAAGCCAGTCTCAAAAGCTTAAACCCAATATTACTTAATGTTACAGAAAAAGAGGCAGAGAGGGTGAAGGAACGTCTGGCTCAGGAGGAGGCTGAGGCCATGGAGATGGAGGACGAGGAGAACAAAATAGAAAACACTACAAATGAAAAGGAGGTAGGCAAATACGACTATCTGTGTGAATTACAGTATCCATTATATTTCACAGACTGAATCATTTCTGTGTCCAACAAACTGAAGCAGCTGCCAGGAGCAGAAAGAAATTATATTTGTTTTGGATGCATCAAGGCAAATATTTTGTATCTGATAACATTCCAAAAATTGTGGTGTTAAGTCCTGTTGCCTAAAGTCAAGAAAACACTTGGACACACTAGTTTGTAAATGCTGGATCACTGTGTCAGATGGTTAATTGTGTGAAGTTGGTTTGCCGAGTGTGGCTAATGTTAGCTGCTCAAGCATCTGAAATTAGTAGATATAGTTGTTTGATACATAACCTTTGCATCAGAGAGTCACTGAACAAACCAAAAATTAATTTTTAGAATAATGTATACCTAAGGAGAAGAAGTGTATACGGTGCTCTGAAAATTCTATGTTCGAGCATTAGTGTTAGTGTAGTGATGTGAAATCACAGTCCATAGAACAGAACCTACACCAAAATGAAAGGATTGTAGGAATCCATTTTTACCAGCCATGCAAAAGTTCCCTCAGTTGTGTCATAGCATGAATGCACCATGGAGAGAAAAGGTTCTCCTTACAAGTTGAACTTGATGTCCGAACTAACCAAAACATGGACTGCACTTTTGACCAATCAGTTATTTTCTAAAGCACTGCTTCCTTTCAGGCTGTATTGACACCGAACAGACTAATGGCTTGGAACAAACTCTGTCAGCTGCCTTTGATGATGCACAGTGTTAAAAACACATGAGGGCTGCATTGCCCATCCCTGATTTTGGGAATAACTAAAGCCTACAGCTTGAATCTACAGCAAGAGATAAATAACAGTGAGATCAAGCAGTGAAATAATGAATAACATTAGAGAATTCAACAGTAGATAATTGCTGCACAGCTGAAATGAGCTCAGTTGACAGAAAGCCAAAGTGCCACCATGGAAGTCATCACATTTCTGTGGGATATAACCTTCTGTAGGGAACACACTGCTAGCATTACACAGGAACCCCTATCCCTCCTCGTCCTTTAGGGTGTTTCACCTTTCACGACATAATTAACTGAGGTCTTTACACCCTCAAGGAGATAGATTTAAAATCTAAGTTATAATACAAGCCTTTGTCTGAAGTGGGCATATCAGCAGAAGCAAGTCTTCAAACGATAGTAGAAAGAAAACACTGTCAACAGTCAAAATGTATTTTCAAACTAGGTTTCAGAACTAGACTAGTGTGAATGTACACAGAGCTGGTGCGACGCCATAGCTGTGACATGACTGCCTCTCTTCAGCTCTCTGTCAGTCTGACAAAGACACCAAACTAAATGTTTATGATGTGAATATTAAGACTCTATTTGACTTTACTTGATTGGCTGCAAGCACATCCAGTGTTTTTTTACAATAACAAGTGCAGATTGATTAAAGATGAGTTATATTTTGATACGTTTTCTTTGATATTTTTGGCCTTATTTTGGTGTAATCACACATTGTAAATATTTCTCGTCGTGCAAACCTAGAAACGACATAAACTTTCCAACATTTAGTTGTGAATAAGCGCTAAATAAACATGCTACCCATGATGAACCATTAAACAAATGCACAGTAATGTCCTGCAATAAAGGAGACATTTTTATGAATGCTACAGCAGTAATGGAGTAAACTCATTTTCTCTTTCTTTCAAGGAGCCAAAAGAAGAGGAGATGACAGAGGAGGAAAAAGCAGCTCAGAAAGCGAGGCCCATCGCCACCAACCCGATCCCGGGCACACCCTGGTATGCACACGTAATCCCACAGACATACTCAGTTCACTGCCTTTGACCTGGTCTTTATTTATCTTCTGATATTTTCATGTTCATGCCTTATTAATGTCTCCAGGTGTGTGGTATGGACCGGGGATGACCGTGTGTTCTTCTACAACCCGACAACACGGCTGTCCATGTGGGACCGTCCCGAGGAGCTGGTGGGAAGAGCTGACGTTGACAAACACATCCAGGAGCCGCCACACAAGAGAGGCCTGGAGGACAGCAAGAAGACAGGTGAAGCACGCAGACTCACATTTTTATATCAAGTTTGTGATTTTGTGTTAAACCTGTTATGTTTTTAGATGTCTACTATGTCTAAATTTAAATTTTTACCTCTCTTTGTGTTTATTAGCAGTTGTAAATAAAGAGGAACCAGAGTTAGCCATTTCTACTGAAGAGAATCAGGATGAAGAGCCGACCAAAGCCAAAAAGAGAAAGTAAGGAGTTACAGTGTTTGCTGTTGTTTCTGTATCATTTATCTTTCTTTTCATCCATCCTTTAAAATTTTTTTCTTCCTTCATCATCCTTTAACCATTTCTGTGCTCTCTGCTCACAGGAAGGAGGATACGAAAGAACCAGACACTGAGAAGGAAGCAGTGATGGAGGCTGAACTCAGAGCAGCCAGAGAACGGGCAGTTGTGCCACTAGAAGCCCGGATGACTCAGTTCAGAGAAATGCTTCTGGAGAGAGGGGTAAAAATGATTTAACTTCAAGCTGTGCAACGCATTATGACAGTTTTTAAGTATGATGTTTGTGGAGAGAACTTGGGTTTTAAGCTCAGGCTGGCTAAAGATGGATGTTCATTCACTTATTTTAAGCATTACGAGACATTTTGTAAAATTTTTGTTAATTGTGATTTGTTTACTGGCCATATTTATTTTTATTTTTTCAATTGATAATGTACTCTTCGGATCAAAATCTTAAGACCAGTTGAAAAATTGCAAGAATTTGCATTTTCGCACTGTAGGATCTTAAAGGTGCAGTGTGTAGAAGTTGGCAGCATTTCGCTGAACAGAAACGGTGAATATAGGATATAATGTTTCTATTAGTATGTAAAGTCTGTTGAAATAGGTGTACAATCATCCCCATAAAACTTTTTTCTTTTTATTAAGTTAGTAAATGCTTTTTATATTTATGTACCGCGGGTCTCCCCTTTGTGGAGGCTGACATAATGATCTGCCATGTTGTATACTGGTGGATTTTGGGGACAAAAAGAACGAAATGCGATTTTTTAATATGCTAATGTTTGCTTGTGTTACTAAAAGTTCACAAAACCTATAATAATCATCTTAACTGACCTATAATCTATAAAAATAATAGTTACAAATATGAATGAAAAAACCCTCACCTCGTAACTGTTGTAAATGATTCCCTGTTCACGATCCGTTTTGGTCTTCACCGGCTCTCGTTGCTTGGTGATGTGATGTTTTAGTAACGGACGGGCTCATTCCAAAATCTGTGCGCTAGATGTCGCTAAAATGCCAATTTCTACACACTGCACCTTTAAGAGGGTTCGAAGTACAGCTTCAAAATGCAAAAAGAAGAAATGGGAGTGAGAGACAACAAATTTTGAGCAAGCAATTTATTGTAAACAACCTTTAAACTTAAACATGCTTTTGTCAGCTGATCAAAAGTTTAAGACCTCAGCCTTTAAAAGCCAAAATCTGTGCAAAATTTATACGTTATGGTTGTGCAAAATTTCAAGGCACATCTTTAACTTGATTCATAGCCCACCAGTGTGCCCTGCCACTCTACTTGAGAGCACAGGCTTAAGTAGTTAACTGCAAAGACAAAAGTCACACGTGCCCTTTAAGAGGCCAGTTGCCTCCCTTAAACAAACAAAACTCTCAATATTTCGTTCTCCATGCCTGTCATTCATACTATATTATTCCATAATAACCTTTTTGCTTTGTGGCTAATGACAATGATATGTGTTGTCATCATGAAGGTGTCTGCTTTCTCAACGTGGGACAAAGAGCTTCATAAGATTGTGTTTGATCCACGTTACCTTCTGCTCAACCCAAAAGAGAGGAAACAGGTTTATTTTTTTCCTTTCCTGTTACTCATTTCTACTCCCTCCCATCTTTGTGCCATCTGCTGGTAATTCTCTTTGAGTGTCAGATTATGTTTTTGTGATCATTTCCACTTTTAGGTGTTTGATCAGTATGTTAAGACGAGAGCAGAGGAGGAGAGGAAGGAGAAGAAGAACAAGCTGATGCAGTCCAAAGACGAGTTCAGGAGGATGATGGAGGAGGCGAAGCTAACAGCTAGGTAAAGGGACAGGCCAGTTTGACTACTGGTAGGTTCTGATCAGTGTTTCAAGGGATAATGTTTAAAAAAAAAATAGACTTTAAGAAAAATACTCTTTTCTGTGCTGACAAGTAGTGAGGACATTTTTAGTATTAATAATTTTATTATTAAACCATCTTTATAGTGCAACAGGAGAGGGCTTTTTTGTTTGTATGGCATTTAAGTATTTGCAGTTTGTTTGTACAGAACATGTCTTATTTTGTGAGGAAAAATTGAAAAGTTTTTTTTCTCCCCTACAGAACAACTTTTAGTGAATTTGCTGTGAAACACGGCCGAGATCCGAGGTTTAAGGCCATCGAGAAGATGAAGGACAGGGAGGCCATTTTTGTAGAGTACATCACAGCAATGAGGAAGAGAGAGAAAGAGGACTCCAAGTCCAGAGGAGAGAAGGTATCACTCACTCATAATATCAACACAGTAGTTTCTGTTAGACCTAGAACCAAAATTTAGTATATTTTGGGTAAAATAAATTTAAGTTATGACTAGGAATGTCCTACTATTTTTTCTGTTATTTAGCTACCAGGACTGATATACTCATTTTTACATCAGCTGATACACATATGATACGCTAATGTTTAGTTTGGCAGTCTGGTGTGGTATTTTGCTTGTCCTCTTAAGTCATGCCTACATGTGTGCGAATATTTTTCCAAAATTTAGGTTTACCTCCTCCATTTTACAAAATATATTGCCCACATACTTTAAGTCTGAAAAAGATCTTCATCAAAATAAAAATCAATAAAAGCATAATTGCACTTTTACTTAAGGTCACTGCATGCAAATGATGTTCCTAGATATGCATTTTTTTCGCCAGTCCTCAGCAATGACCGTTTTATTTTTAGTATCTTAGCCTTATTCACACTGCTGTTTCAAGCTGTAATATTTATGCCTTGTGACGTTTTGGCTTCACTCTAAAGGTCACAGAGGCATAATAGAGTGGTGAGTTCAACCCCTCTATTCTTTTTCCAGAGGTGATATCAGGGGCATTATAGGGTTAAGGTGGAAGCGGAGCAGGCTGGGGAATGCAGTGCTGTGTGCTTGCATGTCTGGCTGTGTGACTGTACATCTGGCCTTGTGTTTATGCCAGGCCTGTGCTGTGTGTTTGCTCTAGCACTTGTGCAAAGCTGTGCCACAGTGAAATGACACAGATATCAAGGCACTGCAGTATCAGTATAAATGTTGCAAGGCCGTGGTCCACAACCTTTTTGTGCCAGGGCGTGGTTTTATATAATATCACAATCATGGGGATTCATTCGGTTTTTATCAGCTGCTTAACATTGACATTCAGGAACCCAGTTGGCTGAAAGTCAGTGGTTGACATGGGAGCTTATTAAATTATTACACCTTCTGAATGTGAGTGAATATTCTGTAAAAACAGTGTTCATACAGTCCTGACGCTTTGTGTTTTGTCCATTGGTCATCAGTCTGGGCTGATCTAATGTTTCTGTTAATTACTGATGGATATTATATTATGGTCCTTTTCCACCAGCCCGCCTTGGCCCTACTCTACTCTACTCTACTCTACTACGGCTCTACCCGGTTTGCGTTGCGTTTCCACCGGCACAGTACCTCCTAAAACAAACCAGTTTTAGTACCTACTCTGCTTTGGTTCTAAGCGAGCTGAGTCGATACTAAGAGGTGACGTCGACCCACTGCCAGCTACTGATTGGTCAGAGAATGTCGTCACCGATGGGTCATGAGCGCGACGTCCAAAACAGGACTGCAGTGCATACGCTTTGTTACTTTATGGCAATAACTTGCTGCCATCACATTGTTAAACACGGGACTTTATCATTACGAGCTAGCTAACAAGCTAGCGGTAGCTTCCATTAGCTTACCCTCATACGTCTTTTCTTTGCAGCCCGATTGCTCTTGCCCCCAGCTTCAAACTGTTGTATAGCTTCCAAAACTCTCCTGTACTTCTCAAGGATATTTCTTCTCGCTGCCTGCAGCCTTCTTCTGCTTTCCTCTTTGTAACAAAAAGCCACAGACTGAGCAGCAAGTATACTGTTGCCTCTAATGTCCTCCACTGTTTTGGTTGTTGTGTCGCGCTCAAAATGACATGAACGCAGTGTCGCCCAGCTGTTTCACGGCGACCCCGCCCCCGCTGGGTAGGGGACCGGGCTGGAGGAAAAGCAGCCCAAAGCGAGTAGAGTAGAGCCGGGTAGAGTCGGGGAAAGCCGAGCCGAGTAGAGTAGGGCTAATGGAAAAGGGCCATTAGTTCTTACCTCTGAACTGAATCCCTCAGCAACAGGAAGTTGAGTGCTCCTGTGGGCCTCGACTGTCCTCCAGTCACACACATCTTGTTTAGTCAAATATTATTTACCTCATTATTCAGAGCACTGGTGGCAGAGTGCATGAACGCAGGGTACAGCAGTGTACATATCTATCATTGTGCCTTTTTGTTCATCACAGAAGTGAGTGAGAGTCTCAGTGTAAAGTCTGCACAGTCAATCTACACAAGCAGATATGAGAGGATCTGGTTATCTTTTCAAAACACAACACTTCTCAGTCTGAGTTCAAAAAAGCTTCTCTACAGCTCAGTACCAAATGATCTACAACCAGGTACCAGTCTGCAGCTTGGTTGTTAGGGAGCTCAGTTGTAAGGCAGAGTGACATCTGAGTTTGAGTGCAGCATTTTTGAAGGTTTTACTGAGAAAACACTGTAATGAAAAAAAAGCCATTTGAGAGTACTCCTGCTGGTTTCAACAGCTGTTTAACCACAGCAACCACAGACACAGGTGGCTAAAGGTTGTCAGCTAACATGATCTCTCTTTAAACCATATCACTGAAACTCACCTAAATCCTAGAAGGGCTTTGTAGAAGGGGGGGGGGGGGGGAGTAAATGTGGGATGGCAAATGTGGGATGGCATAGATCACTTATCTGGATACCTTTGCTTTTCTCTGAGGGTTGAAAACCCTGTGATTGTATACCATACCAAGCCAAACTAAACCAGAGTGCTTGGTGGAAAGGCAGCTTAACAGGACTTTGAACAGAGTCAGCGGGATACTTCCAAAGCTTCCTTAATTAGAGAAAGATGACTGAGCTGCTGCAGAAGCAGTTGCAAACTAATTTAAGTTTTTTTCTTTTCAAGCCAACAGGTAAAGGTTCATTTTTGTTTAGTTACACACATTGAAAGTTACAGAAATCGCCCGATTACAGTGGTTGCCTCATTCAGAAGCAATGTCTTATTTTCATTAGTAGATTTTCAGTAAATTTTTTATTTATTATTTCTTTTGTCAGTTTCAAGTTATGTCAGTGAGCATTGTGGGTTTTTCTTTCTTTAACGGAAGGGTACCAACAATTTTGTCCACGTGTGTATACTCATAAAGCTGATGTGCTTGATTCTTTTTGGCAAACAATACAAATAGTCTTGATATTCCACTTTGCTGCAAATGCAGTTCTTCTCTCAGCCTCAGACACTATTCACAGACATTATTCCTATTTGTTTTGACTTTTGTTTTGTGCTCAGGTGAGGCAAGACTTCTTTGACATGGTGAGTGAGCAGCACATAGAGGGAAATCAGCGGTGGAGCAAAGTGAAAGAGAGGTTAGAGACAGACCCTCGATACAAAGCTGTGGAGAGCTCAGCGCTCAGAGAAGAACTCTTTAAACAGTTCATGGAAAAACAAGCCAAGGTGAGTGCTGAAGCTTTGAGGTGTTTGTGCTTGTGATGTTCGTGAGGTTTAACAAACAAAACTGAGGGGGGCCACGGGTTGTCTTTTACAGAACGTGGACATTGAGAAGGAGCGAGAGTTGGAGCGGCAGGCTCGAATCGAGGCAAGTCTGAGAGAGCGGGAGCGTGAGGTGCAGAAGGCTCGGTCAGAACAGACCAAAGAGATTGACCGAGAGAGAGAGCAGCACAAGAGGGAGGAGGCCATCCAGCATTTTAAAGCGCTCATGTCTGATATGGTAAGATGATCTGCGCTTGAACTGAACTTTGGTTGTAGGAGGTTTTTGGTTTAAGATGAAAATACGGTTGGGTGCATGAAACTTTCAGTGCAGTCATGTATATCCTTTGCAATAGCACTGAGTAGTTTGATAGTAATGATACATGTAGTAGCAAATCTGAAGCTATGCCAAAGTAATCTACAATCTATCTTGTGTAGTCTATAGCTTGGCAACAATTGAAGTAGAATAGAAAGAGCTTCAGTCAGTTGTTAAAATCTTAATACACATGAGCCTGCACTACTTAAAAAAACAAGTCTATCTGACAGTGAGAACAACAGCGGTGGCACATTTAGAAAACATCAAACTGAGATCTTTATTTTCTGTATTTGTTGAACAGGTACGCTCTTCAGATGCAACCTGGTCAGACACACGCCGTAACCTGCGCAAGGACCATCGCTGGGAGTCTGCATCTTTGCTCGAGAGAGAGGAGAAGGAGAAGCTGTTTAACGAACATGTAGAAGCCTTGGCCAAGAAGAAGAAGGAACATTTCAGACAGCTTTTGGATGAGACTAGCATGGTGAGAGAAGATTCAAAGTAAAAAAATCTGTTATTGATTAGAAATTAGCTTTTACCTGTGCACAAATGATCCCTTATATAAATCAGATGTTCTGATCTTTTTCTCTTTTTCTCGGTGTGTTGTAGATCACTCTGACAACTACATGGAAGGAGGTGAAGAAGGTTATCAAGGAGGATCCTCGCTGTATTAAATTCTCCTCCAGTGACAGAGTAAGAACATTTTATGAGTGATTAAATTTTAAGTCAGTACATACTAAAGTCAATACATTTTTACCACAGATCCTCACAAAGTCTTTATCTACAGTTCTGAAATTTAAGGTCTTTAAAAGTCGGTTTTATCGGTAAGACGTCTTAAGTTTTAAGGACAACTTGATAAAGTTTGTCTTGATCAAAAATACTTTGTCTTGTTACTGTTACATGTTTTCGGTTTGCTTTATTTTTGCATCTTCACTTGTTTAATTAAACACTTTTTCTGCAACATTTTCTGCCCCACAGCGTGTGTGGGAAGAGTCTAGATGCTTTTTACAGTATGAGATATTCTCAAGGTTAAGTTGTTGTTGTTCTCATACATACACCCACTTAAGCTTTAATCCAGGAAATACACAAAATAAGCTGAGTTGTCCCTTAAGCTGCTGTAGAGAAAGAGGGAGCAGTGTCGTGATTGCTGCCGTTTAACATCATCCTTATGCTGTCTCAGATATGAGGGATAATTTTGTCAAGTTAAAACAAAAAGCTACCATTGTGTCTCAGAACCCTCTCTAGGCAGAACTCAGCAGTCTGATGAAATCAAAGAACCACTCCTGCATCGGAGACTGCCTGTTAACATGTGAAATGGATTGACATGTCTTTTTATATGTGCTATGGTGTCTGATGTGAATCATGTCTGTGTCTATAGAAGAGACAGCGGGAGTTTGAAGACTACATCAAAGACAAGTACATCACGGCCAAAGCTGACTTCAGAACGCTGCTGAAGGAGACAAAGTTCATCACATACAGGTCTGAACCATCAGTTTGACACGTAGAAAGGCAAAGTCTAATGCAGATGAGGCAGAAAAATATGAGATATGATAAGATATACGAAATATTTTAGCCTCAAGTCTGTCAAACATGACTTCCAAAGCAGTGGGACAACAACCTTAAACTGTTCAGTATGTGGTGGAATGTATGAGAAGTCTTTGAATTTGGTCCACATTCATACTTTGGGTATTACAGTTTGATCATTTTTGGGTAAAGAAATCTACAGCTACAGCATTGTTTTTTTTTTTTTAGTTTATTAACTGCAGCATTGCTTTAGCTATTCCTCCTGGGATCCACAACAACTTTACAATGTGAAGGTGAATTTGATTCTGACAACAGTTGAGAAGACAGTTTCCAGCACTTCGTCTGTAAATTTAGGCTGTCAAAATTTCTATTGCTTCACAGTACTTAGTGGCAAAACAATGCAATCTCTTATTTCAGTTTGATAGTGTATTAAACAGCTGTGTAGTTTTAAAGAACCAACATTTTGCCTGAACTCTGGTCTATATATTCATTTTTGATGGTGTCCAGGGTTTGCTAACAACTCCACATTGATTCTACAGTCTCTGCTCTGCACATGGCTTGCTTACTGAAGCTACTGGGCTTAAAGTGCTGATGAAACAATGGTGGGAGGTCTGTTCAGAGTGGTCTGAGGGAGTGAGCTGTTTCAAGCAGCTACTGGTGCCATGTAAAGGGAGAGAGGAAGTCCTAATGCAGCGGGCTTGTTGTCTTGTTCATAGAAGTACTCTTTCAGCAGAGGAGACATATTAGACACATCCAGGACTTATAAAACTTTTTAAAATATCTATTTCAGGTCACTAGTGCTTTTGAGAAGAATAAATACATCAAATATGGCAGAAAGAGTTGAGCACACAGTCCAAATTGCTCAGATAACAAACCGTCTAGTTATGCATTTGTCAAAGGTAAATGGACTTGAGCTAATATAATGCCTTTCTATTTGCCTAACCTTACAAAGAGCTTTTAAACTTCTTGTCACAATTGACCATTTACACCACATTCACACACTGACATCAGACTCTCCTTTGTCAAGTCATCAGCACTCAAGATAACACAACAAACCCTTTTCCATCCTTTGGTAGCGTTACCTCGGGTTTTACTGAAAAGTCTGAACAGTGTTGTAAAATTTAAATGCGTCAGCCACCAGAGAAGGTTGTTGATGCTGTTTAAACCTGCTCTAAATTTTCTTTCTCTGGCTCTGAAATACAAATAAGCTCCTTCTCACCATAGAGATTGAGGGATGGGGCTTATCATGACCTTGATGTCAAAATGTGTTTCAATTCTGAACAAACAGATCCCGTGTTTTTAGTCAAAGGTTTGTCACAAAGGATTAGGTTAACCTTTTTCACCTTTTGTGGATCAGTAGATACTTGGGATGTGTCCCTTTTTACTTATTGTAGTCTTCATTCAAACATATTTACATGCCACTGATGCATCACTGCGGGCAAATTGGGGAGTTTTGTTCCACCTGAGGGCACATCCACACTTGATAGCTAAGGGAAGAAGGTCAGACCTTCTGCTTACTCCACCACTGATCCACAGTCCCTCATTTGTACAAACTAGCCAATACAGAGATTTCTCCTTTCAACTTTGGATGAAGTAAGACTTGAAATGACCAAATATTGTGTGATAAGGACTCTAATTTTTGTTGCAATGGCATTCAAGCAAGTGTTGATAATGTTTGATTATTGCAAGTGTTGTGCCAGTTTTAGAACTCTGGTATCATGACAACCAAAATCATTTATTTTAAACTTTTCATAACTAAGAGGACAAAATATTTGTGCTTCAGTTACCTTGTTCATACATACACTGTCTCTCTTCTTAACTTGTTTCCCTCTTTCTGTCCCATGCTCCTCTCTTCCAGGTCGAGGAAGTTAATCCAGGAGTCAGAGCAGCATTTGAAGGACGTGGAGAAGATCCTCCAGAACGACAAGAGGTACCTTGTCCTAGAGTGCGTCCCCGAAGAGCGCAGGAAGCTCATCATGTTTTACATCGAAGATCTCGACCGCCGTGGCCCACCACCTCCTCCCACAGCTTCTGAGCCTACCCGACGCTCAACCAAGTGACCATTCCCCAGTATCTTCTCCGCCAGTGCCCTACTCCTCCTCCTCCTCCTCCCCTTGGCCAGAGCATGACCTCCCCAACACCCCCCGAGCCCCGCCCAACAGGCCAATGGCCGGCCTCACAGTGTTATGATTGCTGAGGGGCCATGTTGCTTAGAGATGTATCATAGAGGCGAACGGTTCAGGTCTCTTGTGTTATGTCCCTTCTAAGCCCTGAAATGGCGACATCAGAGAAAAGAGGTTACCCGACAGCAGCGTGACCCAAACTCCTCGTCTCTGACTGAGCACACCAGAGGGAGAGGGACAGTGAAGAGGCTGCAGCTGAAGCAGCCACAGAGGTGTAAGATAGCTGATGTAAATGATTGTGTGAGAGGAAGTGTCTGTGTGGTGAGTGACTGCTGATGTGAGTGTGTGCATGTGTCTGAGGCGTCCTTAAGCCTTACTGCTCCACTGTGCCAGTCATCGTTTCAGCGGCTCAGTGTGAATGTTAGTTTCTGCTCAGTGGTTTACTCTGAAAATGCAGCAGTTTCTCTGTTGAATGAAATAAAGCAACTCCACTGTTTTTCAATATGCCGTCCCATGTGTTTATTTCCTTCATAAAATTCTTCCATGCAGTGCCCTCAGGAGCACTGATGGGGCAGAAAAACATGAACAATTCCAAAGTCAGACATGCCCATAGAGGATATTGATGTCAATATGTGCAGAAGATTAGCATTTCTACCAGCTGAGTGGCAGAGAGCAGCACCTGGTAATGGATATCAGTGGTAAGAAACCGTGAAATGCTTTAAATCAACTGGAAAGAGCTGTGTTTTTTAGAAGGACCAATTTTTTAATCAGAATTACAAGAAGTGTAGATTTTAGTCTTAATTATATTGAAAAATGACTAAATGAACTTCTGGAGCCGTAAAGTCATGTTTATAATGCAGCACAACCCACAGGATGAAGCCCTGTAGAGACACTTGACTCTTTTCTGAAATCCAAAATATTACTTAGGCCACAATAATAAGTTATTCTTAAAAAGCTGTCTTGACTTAAAAATGAGTACAAATAACTTTTTCACAAATGTGAAAGGGATTTACCACCATGACCAGAGGCAAGACATTCTTTGAGCCAGGACTTTGTTTGGCCCACAGCCAGCTTTAGTCTTTGCCTATCTGCACAGCCACAGTAAACTTTAGAGCAAAGTGCTTAAAAGCTGAAGCCACAATCACTTCATAAAAGGGGGCATGGTCAGACACTGCCCATGAGAATGTACTCAGTAAAACAGCCTGTTCTGGGCGTGGATGAAATATAGGGGTTTATAGACATGTCAGGCTTAAGTATTTATGTGGATTTTATGACAAAAAATGACACCTGGGAATATGCAAACTGGTTTGAAAAGGAGAAAAATATTTGATACATAATACACTGAAGGATTTATGCATGGCCAATCAGATTTCGGAGGGGCCTGGTCAGCCTTTGCTAACAGTGGATCTGAAGTATCTCTGGTCAAGATGATACGTCATGAAGCAGCGTGAGGAGATGAAAACCATATTTAAACAAATATCAACAATAAACTGTATGAAGCTGACAAACTAGGAGTGGTAGTGCTCAAAGATAATTATTGCATTGTGCTCTATGAATCGAACCTCCATATGGGACACATAAAGCAACATATGTTGCCATTCAAGAAATGTCTTTTTCAAGGACATCCCTGCTTATTTCAACAAGACAATAGCAAGCCTCTGTCTGCGTGTGTCACAACAGCGTGGCTTTGTAGTAAAAGAGTGTGTGTACAAGACTGGCCTGCCTGCAGTCCAGACCTGTCTCCCTGTTTTTGAACATGTTGTAGGCATCAAACTCAAATGAGTGATGATTTACAAATAAACCATACATTTCGTCAGTTTGAACATAAAATATCTCATCTTTGTAGTGTAATCAAATAAAATATAGGTTGAAAAGGATTTGCAAATCATTGTTTTCTGTTTTTATTTACATTTTACACAATGTCCCAACTTTTGAATTGGGGTTCGGATCTAAACAAATATAAGATTTAGATGAAAAGTTACCCAGAAACACACAAATAATGCCCTTTTTTTAAAAATACTTTTTAAAATAATTAATTTCATTATTTACATGTACAAAGAACATGAGATCATCATGGGTGTTACAGTTAAAATCAAAGTATTCTTTTACACATACATCATGATATAATGTTATATTATTCATGGTG
Organism: Cetoscarus ocellatus; assembly: GCA_037902135.1. Taxonomy (NCBI): domain Eukaryota; kingdom Metazoa; phylum Chordata; class Actinopteri; order Labriformes; family Labridae; genus Cetoscarus; species Cetoscarus ocellatus. Next base: position 191,020 of record JBAMNC010000158.1, on the reverse strand, counting down.
CGTACACAATCCCTTTTTTCCCAGTGTTCAGTACATTTCTCCAACTGGAGCCTCAATACAAAAGTAAGTCTCTCCATACAGTAAATTTCTTGGATGATTCCACACCACTGGTCCAATGTTGTAGGGTCTAGTTGCAACCATTTCCTAGTTATAGCTTTCCTACAACTTGCCAAGAGTATCTTCAATAAGTATTCATCCTTCTGTGGGGCTGTTTCTGGTATTTTAATGAGATATAAGGTAACAAAAGAATAATCTACATCCCCCACAAATATTTTATTTATCTCAGTAGCCACCTCTCTTCAGAATGACTGGATTTTTGGACAGGCCCAAAAACATGAAAGTGATTCAGCATAGAAGTTCCACATTGTCTCCAACAGAAGCCTCGGTTCTGTGTGCCTGTTTGCACTGCTGACATTTTAGGAGTAATAAAAAATCTCACTACATTCTTCCAGCCGAACTCTCTCAGTGATCAAATAATGCCCTTTAAACCTGATATTTGGAGTCTGATTCATAACATTTCCCGATGAAAGGCATCCGGTCACAATATGATGAAATCAGCACTCAGGTGTTTGGCTGTAGTGGGCAATGTGACAACCAACCCCAGCCTCCCCTACTGTATTTATCCCAAAAGAAATTCAAGTCTTGTGTGTTAGAGTAACACAAATATCTGATACACACAAGATCTACAAAAATATGAAAATAAATGAATCATAGAGGTTCAGCATGAACAGAGGGATATCAATATAAGTTTTCGACGGCTGTGATTGGTCGAAACAAGCCAGTCTCTCTGATGACGTAATGTTGCCGGACATTAGTCGCTCATTGGTGAGGAGTTGCACCATCATGACCGTCGACAGACCGTCTTTTGTCCAGTATCCTGTACCTGTTGTTGCCGGTATTCTCAGTTAAACGGAGAAATGCGTTCAGCCTTTTCCTGAACACTGAGGGCAGAGCCAGGCGCTGACTGTGACCCTCATGTGTTAGTTTAGCCGTTAGCCTTCACCTCCTCCATCTCCTCCTCCGGGTATCTGCTGCTGCCATGGCCGGCTCTCTGCTCCTCCTGCTCACCGTCCTGCAGACAGCCTGGGCGGCCGCCGGAGACCACACCGACCCGGGCCATGTCGACGGAGCTCCGCCTTCAAAGATAGGTGAGGCAGGGACCGAGTGAACATGAGCTTTAAACATGGCTACTGTTAGCCTGTGAGGGAGAGCCTGCTGGAGTGTCGATGGGGAACAATGCTCGACATTAGCTGAGGTAACTCCAGGTTTGTGGAGGTTAACATGAAGATCTGATGAGGATCAAATGCTTGCTGTGGTAATGTGAGGTTACTGTAGCTGCTGCAGCTGCAGACAGGGGCGGCGCAAAAACAAACAAGGCCCCAGGTAAAAAGGAGCCATGTTAATACCCCTCCACGTTTGTCGTAAAAAATAATCAACGAAACACGATAAAAGCAAAAGAAGGTTTGTTTAATTTTTATTAATACATTTACAACAATTCACAATAGTGTCACAATAGTGATAAGTGAAAAAATGAGAACCCCCCCAACCCCAATAGCAGCCAGAAAGAAAACTTAATGTTAAAAGATACAAGGACAAGTTATCTTAAATAAGTAAATAAGGGGAAAAAAAGTATTATTCAAATGAATAAAAACACAAAAAGACATAGATAAAGTAAATTATGTGTAGTAACAAGTGCTTTGGGGCCTAAAGCAGCACATCTCACATTCCAGGGCAGAAACAGCATTTAAATACACGGAGAAAGGAGCGGTGATATATGGACTGAAGGGACATTTCAGGGATCTTTTCGGTTGTTTCTTTCAAAGCTTCTTGTTACATACATGGATATAAAAGGTTATTCATCAACAAAGTTATCAGAGCTTAAAACCTCAACATTACTTGGAAAAGGCTGCCATATTATTAGAAATTTGTCAGCTGACCCTCTGACTGCAGTGTTTCCCCTATAGTGTATTTGGGACGGCACCCCGCCGTCGCAACGGACACCTGCGTTTTTGCCCATTGCAGCTGCAAGTAACAGAAGCATTTATTTCTTTTAATACTACCTAATTTTATTAGCTTTTCTTCTTCTCCTTGTGAAAACACTGTAAGAATACTGTCCCTCGAAGTCTTTTACTCTCACATCTTACACAGTGAACTGTACAGCTCCATGTGGTTGATAATGGACTGAAGTCTTTTGGGTCACACCACACTTCCAAACACTTTCTCTTACTCTGTCTCTGATGTTTGCTGTGCTCCAGCGGTGGTTGGGGCAGGGATAGGAGGCAGCGCCACAGCCCACTTCCTGCGGCAGCATTTTGGTCCTGAGGTCCAGGTGGACGTGTTCGAGAAGGGGGAGGTTGGAGGTCGTCTTGCTACTGTCACTGTCAACCACCATGACTATGAGTCTGGGGGCTCCATCATTCACTCACTCAACCTCCACATGCAGGACTTTGTCAAACAGCTAGGTAAGCTTAACACACACACAAACACACCCATATTACTGCAATGAAGACATAAAATAAAGACCACGGGAATGATGTGTGACCTGACCACATCAAGACAGTCTAACTTCAACATCCAGTCTTAGACATGCAGGTCCCACTGGGAGGACGTCTCTACTGTCAGGCCAGAAAGTGGTGAAATAAATGACTAAATACAATCAGGAAGGCGCTGTGAATGATTATTGAAAGCCCATAACAATTAGATATCAGTACCAGTACATCCAATACCTGCCAAACTGAATCACTATATAGATTTAGTTACTTTATTAAGGTAAGATAAGATAAGACAATCTTTTATTGATCCCCAGAGGGGAAATTCAGGTATTGCAACCGTACAGGCAAGTACAAGGGTAGTAGCATGCACTGAGTTCAAGAGAATTACACATAATATAAGATAGACCAAAACAGTAGCATATAATAAGATAGAGGTCAAAAATAGAAGGTATTTACAATTACCAAAATTAACTAACATACTAAATTAACAGAGCAAGTGTCATTCAGTGACAGTGATATTAAAGTGACATGTGAAAGGTAACAGCAGTTATTGACAATACAGTAACAGTGCAAATTATTTACTTAGGGGAACTCTGAGTAGTAGACCGAGATCAGAGATATGAATAAATAAGGTGCATTAGTTAAAATTAACAATATGGATAGAACTGTTTTAGAGCATATGGAGGATTGCTATAAATATTAAAGTGCAGTGCAGTGTAATATTGATTAAGTACAGTCCGCAAGGAATAATAGCATTATTATATGTGCAGGGACACAAAAACAAATTATTAAGAATTTTTGTCTTATAAAAGTATTGGTTCATAAACTGCACAGACTTGGTTTTAAAAGTAGTGATTTTGTATCATTAATGAGAAAAACCTCAAAAATACCAACTCTATCAGGGACGTGCGGTAATGTTGTAGCTTCATACATGAATGATATTGGCCTCATGTTTGTGATCTAGTCTCTCCTACTTTCTGAGTCTATCCACTGTCTTATCTTCTCCAATAAAGGACGGAATGGCCAAAAAATATGGAAAAAATCCAATCCTTTGTTAGAGGTTCTTGAAGATGTTTCGCCTCTCTTCCAAAAGGCTTCTTCAGTTTGGGAGAGAGGCGAAACGTCTTCAAGAACCTCTGGCAAGTCTAGTTGCCCTTTTATCAAAGAATTGGATGACCATGACCTGGATGAATGAGAACCTACACAGAGATTGAAAAAGTGAAGATTTTTCAACATCTATTCATAGGAATTAAGACTATGTCTTAATTTAGACCAGAATAACCTGCAAAATGTGATTAAATCTGAGACAAATATGATGAGGAGTAATTTATGATCTGGGCATCCACAAGTTTGTTGCTTTTCTAAATTCTCTGGCCCTCTCTCTCCCTCTGTTTTGTGTCACCCGTGTCTGCCTCTCGAGGTCTGAAGTACCGTCGCAGTGTGGCGGGTAAAACAGCTGTATTCAACGGTGAGGAGATGATTCTGGAGGAGACTGACTGGTACCTGCTGGATCTGTTTCGGCTGTGGTGGCGCTATGGCATCAGCTTTATAAGACTGCAGATGTGGGTGGAGGAAATTATGGAGAAATTTATGAGGTGAGTCAGAAAGATGTATAGCCCGTCTGTTATGCCGAACAGCCTGACATTTTTACAGTGATGCACCTTGATTTATTTCACCTTGTCAAGGCACCCTATGCTATCTGAAGGAGTCCCAGATGTCTTGGTTTGGCCTGAGTTATGTAAGAATGGAGGCTTATTCAGGATTTCTAGACTGGTCTTGCCTAAGCAGGGCAATTTAGGTAGATATGTGTAATTTCAGCATATGCATATTTTCTAACATAAAGAGATCATAAAGCTCCTACAGTCCTGTTAATAGATTTTTATATTTTTATAAACCCCAATACCAATTCAGTTGGGACGTAGTGTAAAACATAAATAAAACAGAATCCAATGGTTTGCAAATCATTTTCAACATGAATGAAATTATATACATTACAAATACAAGATATTCAATGTTCAAACTTTATTGATTTTTTGCAAATATTCACTCATTTTGAATTTGATGCCTGCAATAAGTTCCAAATACACTGGGACAGGGGCAACAAAAGAATGAGAAAGTTGAGGAAATGGTGAACAGATTAATTGGAAACAGAAGAGTGTCATGATTTGGTATAAAAGGAACATCCCCAAAAGGCTCAGTTGTTCACAAATAAAGATTGGACTAGGTTGACCACTTTGTGAAAAGCTGTGTGAGCAAGAAGTCCAACAGTTTAAAGAAAACTTTTCTCAATGTACAATTGCAAGGAATGTAGGGATTTCATCATCTATAGTCCATAATATCATCAAAAGATTCAGAGAATCTTTAGAGTAATCTCTGCAACCTCAGAGTGAAGAGGTTAAATTTTTTCAGTAATTATTAACAAAAGGATGGAAGTAGATCCTGAGCATATGCTGTAAAAAGAATTGGACAAAGCCACGTGAGATCAGCCGCTTGAGCTTTTGAAATGTTGTTGATGTGTCATAACGAACGTTGCCATACTGTACAAACCAAACTGTAGAGTAACATATTCACACAGGAAGAGCCCATGTAGGGGCAGGATTTAAGCCTGTCTTACCAACTCCTCAATAAAATAAATACGTGTAATCTTAAACCATTCACTCCCCATACAGTGAGAGCACATAGATGTATTATGTAGCACACGTTTACTTTAATATTACTATTGAACATAAACCTGTAACCAACATAAGATTAATTAAAAAAATACTTTTAACTCAGAAGATGCTAAACTCGAAAGGAGGAAATGTGTTGTTACAACTTCTAACAACACTTAATAAAACTCAGGAGACTGAATTAGATTTTCACAAAATATTTGTATTGAAAATAACCTACAAAAATAAATAAATAAATAAATAATATATATTTTTAAACAATCAGAACAAAACAAAAGATACTTGTTTTAATTACCAAATCATTTAGAGTCCTCAGAGTCTTTCAGTTCATCAAAAAATGGGTTGGTTTCTGATGAGTATGGATGAAGATGATGATGATGATGATGATGATGATGATGATTTTTGTCCTTCTATTAGCTCACCATCTTTCACGGTACAGGTCGGGGTAGGAAAAAACCTGGCCTGTATGAAACAGACCAGAACCATAAGATTCTCTCACACGAAACCTCCATGTGGCCTGAATTCAACAGTTTTTTCTTGATGTGTTCAGTTAGTGCGGGGGAAAAACACATATACATACTTACAAACCCATTTAATTTCCTGGTAATATGTACCATTCCTTTTTAAAAACAGAAAAAAAACATATTACAGATACAATATTTAATTCTGATACAATATTTAGTTCGATAACACAATGTGACCTGGTTTACAATTAGATATCTTTAGCCAAAAGAAGTTTTGGAACCAGACTGTGAAGATGTTTATTTAGGCTGTAAAAAAAATGTCCATTTACTGCACACAATTATAACACCCCCAGAGTTCCTGCAGCTTGCCTCAAGTGGACACTGAAGGAGCTACAGCTTTTGACACTTCTGCAAGGGCCTCCTTTTTCAGCCCTGGAGATTGCCCCTTGGTCCTGAGGCAAGACCAGCTGAGAAATATTGCTTTATATCATAGTCAACGCTAAGATTGTAAGGGATTATTATACTGTACAGTCATATCAAAGATGAGAAATATCACTTCTTCCTTCAGATATCATTCAAAGCTCCAAACGTCTGAGTGAAATAACACCACAGTGTCAGCAGCTTGTCAGTTTCTGTTTTCTGCCCTGCTTTAGACATGAAACAGCCTCAGATATGCACTTTAGCCTCCTATTATTACATTTTGTCAAGTCGATTTCCTCCCTCAGGAAGTGGTATATCTCTGTATTACACTTGTTCATCTTTCACTTTATGAGCAGCATTGAGCCTTTTTATCCCCCATGTGCCCCAACATTTTTATTGCTTTGAAAAGTCTCTATGACTTTTGTTCTCTTCGCAAATCAGTCTATTAAAGTAAATAACTAGTTATTTACCCCATAACCAATTGACCATTTGTTATTTGTGTATATGTACACTCTAGGATCTATAAGTATCAGGCTCACGGCTACGCGTTCAGCTCTGTGGAGGAACTGCTGGATTCTCTTGGGGGGACTGGCTTCATCAACATGACCCGGAGACCGCTCTCTGATTCGCTGCTAGAGCTAGGTGTGTCGCAGCGCTTCATGGATGAGGTCATCGCGCCCATCATGAGGGTCAACTATGGACAGAACGTCAGCATCCCAGCCTTTGTAGGTCAGTGCGTTGAGACCAGCAGGAGAAGTAGAGAAGGAGGGGCAATAATTTTAGTTACAAAAAAAAGCTTTTTTATTACATACACTCTAAGTTTGTTTTGACATTTTATTTTCAAACTTAATTCAGTTGTTAAGTTAAGGTCACTGTTAGTATTATTTTTAGGTCATGGACCCATTCATGCAGTCATCATTTGATCTTGGATATAATCCTTTCAATTAATCTATGGATCTGTATCATTGAAGTTATCCACACATGCATATGAGTCCGTGCTTCTAAGTGGGACACACACACAGACAGAGAGTCTGGAACTAAGCATAAATTAGCATGAACATAAACAAGTGTGTACAGTTTCATGACCATTTAGAGAGCACTGTCAACACACAGTATGAAGTATGACTCAGTAGGACACACACACTGACACTCACCATGACACAGTTAGTCAGCATCCACTTGCATCCATGTCTCTTTGTACCGACCATGTAATAAACTAAGATGATTCCCCAGTCACGTATTAAGAATCCTTCATTAAACATCTCACATGATATCAGTCATCTTAAATGTATAAATACTTCATTTTGCTCTAGCTTTTATAAGTTAATGTGTGAGTTTTAGCTTTTTCTGCCTGTAGATTGTAAATGGTTCTTAGACAGATTTCAAACAACTTCTTCAAAACTACTTATGAAACAGGATAAAAGAGACAAATCTTTTAAATATTGCAGTCATGAAGCTCATGCAAAATAACAAAGAGATAAAAGTGAGACAGTTACTGATGTGTGTTCGGAGTTGTAGTGTTTTCAGCTGCTTTGTAGAACTGTGACATCTTCTCTGAAGAGTCTTTGACTTGAAAAAGCAACTATTTGGGTCAAACACACCTTTAACTGTTGCTTAGGCTTTTGAATTGGAATTGGATATTGCACCACTGGATCAATTCTGACTCTTTAAGTTTATCCCTGCACTTGGCCTATGTCAAAGCCAAGAACAGAATGACAAGACATGAAGCAAGCAAGCTCCCTTCATGCCTTTTATTGCAGACATCAAACTTGCAGAGGAGGGAACACACATTTACTAAACTGCTGTGCAGTAATTTACTATCACAGCACAATAAAATGAAAGTGGAAGTTTCCCTCTTTAAATCGGAGGGAAACAGGCTGAAGACTTGGACTGAACTGTTAAATATTAAAAATCACTTTGTAATGTTAAGTCTATTTACCTTCAACTAACTGCTGTTGATTTAGACCCCAAAGAAAACAACTATATAAAATATGTGCTTAAAACCTCTAATGACGAAGACAAACAAATCTCTTTTGTGGCAGCAAAAATGTTTGTGATAATACCGACACTGGTTTACCACCCAGCACAAGTTTAAGATATTATTTTAAGCAAAGCCTAATTTTTTAATGTAATTTTAAGTTGTCCTGCACAATATGAGAAAGTTATGCAATGTGCGATAACACTGTTCAGAATTGCAATAGAGTAAAGAAAATGCAGAGTAGAAGAGTGTTTATCAAAACATGTTTGAGGGGAATAAGGGCTCACTGAGCTTCAAAATGCTATTAAATGTATGACCACTTTTTCATGGTACAGCAATATAACACCTTATTTGCAATAAGCAAATTAAAAAAAATACTTACTGCACCAAGGGCTAGGCGTTACTACCTAAATATAACATCACAGTTTCTTCTGAATGTAAAAGAAAGCCTAGATCTTTTCTAACTACTAAGATGGCACAAATAAAGCTAAAGGTAGCTAATAGCCAACTGTAGATTCATGTGGTGGCATTAAAAGGTTTAAATGCAGGACTGTTTTACCAGAAACATTGCCACATTAAAAAAGTTTTTTTACACTTTATTGTGTTAAATTCAGACTGTTTGTGCTATGTTCATTGCAAAGGCTCACTTTGTGATAAAGACAAAATTGAGATAAATTGCACAGCCCAGTTTAAAAAAAAATGTGTTTTGGTTTTATTTTTTATTACTCAATATGATAACTTTGTTGATGCAAAACAGAGAAAACAATGAGAGGTGATCATACTGTGGTGCAGAAATTAGGGGCAGTAAGGGTCTGAACATCTGCGTCCCTGCTGATGTGGGTGAAGAGAGCACAAAATAAAAGATAAAAAAGAGGTGAGGAGGAGAGAAGTAAGAGGATGATAACAGAGGAGTGGAGAAAAAGGTGAGAAGAGGTTGGCCTGTGTGAGCCAGGATACAGGAAAGTGTGTGGGCAGCTGATAATTGGTTTATAGCACTTGGCACTGTCCTGAGAGAGTGATAATGATGTGTGTGTGTGTTTGTATGAGACAGGCGCTGTGTCTTTAGCTGGAGCCCAGAACAACCTGTGGGCGGTGGAAGGTGGCAACAAGCTGGTGTGTTCAGGCCTCCTGAAGATGGCCAACGCCAACCTGCTGCAGGCACAGGTCACCTCCATCACCCCGATCTACGCAGGTACTTCACATGAAATCAGCTGGAGGGGACTGCGTCATACAACAGATCATGTTCCCACAGTGGCCATCATCCTGTGACATCAAGGTCATAAAACACTGAGATTCTCACCACTGTTTTTAATTAATCTTTTCCAGACTGAAAAGTGACTCCACAGAGAATAGATGTTAAAATCCAAAGAGAAATCAGATCATATGACTTGTCAAAGAACATATGAGTCTGTCTATGTCTGGATTTTCTTTTATTTTTTTTAGCACAAATCTTTGTGGTGGCTTTTCGATCTGGGAATGATAAAATAAAAACACTTGTCAAAGTTTCAACTTTCTGTTACAAACAAGCTGCAATATTACAGTGCAGAATGAAAAGAATGTTTGATTTTCTGAGCATGATATCACAGGAACACAGCTGCTGTGGGAATATGGTCTGTTAATTTAAGTTCATTCATACTTTTGAATATTATTTTACCTCTAAAAATAAGGCCAGCACAGTCCTCAGGGCTGGCTTGGTTCAGTTTCCAGCTTTTTTGCACAGCAGGCCTGTAAAAAATGTATTCTATTTTATTCTATTTTGAATTTTATGCTGGTACTGAGCAAAATGTACTGGCATACGTGGCCTGAGTCTGACCATCCAGGAATTTGCCAGGGGACACTTGGGGAGTCACAAAAACTCAGAGAGAGAGGGAGGTTGTTATTAATCCATGCAAAGCAAAATCTATGCACTCATTTTCCACGCTAATCTTTCATTGCTGAAAACAACACCTACCACAATAGCTTATCAGAAGCAAGCAGCCTGACAGTGATATATTGGCGGTGCAGCTTCTTCACCAACAAAACCTTTAGCAGTGTCTTCACAGAATAAAAAGACGTTTGGAAAGAATAAAACCTCAATGGGCGCAGAGTGACTGACTCAGCTGCTTTGACCATGGTACATCTAAAATGGTTAGTTTGAGCCAACAACTGTAAAGTATGGCTTTGCTTTTACAAGATTAGCCTCATGTTTAGTATTTATCACTAAAATGAGGAGTTTCAGAACAGTTTGTAGAAGGGGAGGGTCCATCATAGGCTAAATGGGGGCTTAAGCTGATATGTTCAAGAGCCTCTGTCCTAAAATAAACAATATTTTAATATTGTCACTTTAAGTACTTTTCCATTTTTAACCCTTTAATGCCTGAAAACACAAATTATAGCCAGAAAATTCTCATTTTTTTGGAGATGAAATGTTTATTTCACTTTCTACTTGAAATCCTAAAAAAAATCAAAATTTCCAAAAAATTTAACATGTATATTTTTTTGTATCTCATTTGATACATTAGGTGTTTTTATCAACTGATAATCCATTTGAGGACATTTTTTATAATTTATCTGATTGTATTTAGATGTTTTTTTAGTAATTTGTTGATCATAGTGATTAGATAGAGGTATCATAAAAGCATGTATCAAATATGATACAAAAGGGTTAAGCCCCATGGACTGTTTGAGTTTACCCACCTCTGATCAAATCTGTTGGTCCTCCGACTTCATTTTGCAAGTGTATTTATCTCTTTATCCTTTTAACTTACATCAACTCATCAGTGAACACTACAGTGCAGGCTTTCACTTCAACTTTTTACCACACAAACCACTTCTTTACTTGCCTATTTTTGTCACACAATTGTAGCTATCAACATACAAACTAAAGGAGCCTACAATCATAATGTCCCCCTTTAAAAAAAAAAAAAAAAGAAAGAAAAAGAAAGTAATTCCAACATGGAGGCCTGTTTTTTAAGACCAGCATCTGAATTTGAAATCTCCCTGTTAAACTTTAAGAGCTGAATCTTGAAACAAGATAAATTTTGCTTATTTCAATTCTGATTCAGTTCTGGAAGATCTTGTGGAAATGTATTGGATGTTTGGAGAATCAGTAGACCTGTGATGATTGATCTGTGTGGGATTGTATATCCTGTTGCTGATATCTATTTCATGTGTTCAATCCACAGGGGAGTCACCTCAGTACGAGGTAAACTTCAGCTCAGCAGAGGGAACAGGCTCAGAGCTGTATGACATTGTTGTGTTGGCAACACCACTTCAGGCCAGTTTCAGGTCTGGAGTCCAGTTCAGTGGTTTCAACCCGCCCTTTGACGAGCTCCCTGGAAACTATCACAGCACAGTAGCAACTATAGTCCACGGTTACCTCAACACTTCCTTCTTTGGTTTCCCAGACCCTCGCCTGTTCCCCTTTGCCAGCGTTTTGACAACTGAGACGCCAGATCTGTTTTTCAACAGCGTAGCCAGTGTCTGTCCCGTCAACATTTCAACAGGATTCAGACGTAAGCTGCCACAGGAGGCCGGAGTTTATAAAGTGTTTTCTCCTCAGCCTCTGGAGAAGAGTCAGCTCAAAGCTCTGTTCAGGTAGGACGATCACTCCCCGACAAAGATTTCATGCTGCTACTGACATTTATTTTTCATTTCAGACTTGTATGACAGTTCCTGATTTTTTTTTTTTTGTTACTTGTAAAAATAAATAAATAAATAAATCAATGCTTAAGAAATTTATTAAACCGCCTGTCATAAAAACGAGGACACCTTCCAGCATTATGAAGTGTTTTAATGTGGACTCTGTTGTTGTCAGTGAGCTCTTGGTGTTTTACCATTTTAAACAGGAATGACCAATTTTACACTGAATTCACCTTTTTATACTCGAATTTGAGCCGCCTCACTGGGCTGCTCTGAGAAGTGAGGAATTAATCAAGTATAACATACAACTACCAAAACAAACTTTTTGTTAAGAATTACAAGTAAATAACTTTAATTTGACATCTTATTGAGGAAATAATAATTAGCTGTACTGTTTTTGTTTTTTTGTAAAACAGTGAATTTAAAAATTCATGGCTCACACTATTAATTATATAAATCCATTTCTGACATCCTACATAGTTATTAATCCGTTCCCACACATAGCTATTTTTGGTAAACCTCCGGATGAATTTAAGACTACAGCAGTCCAGGACAATGTCATTGCTTTTTCTTCCCTGTTAGCACATAGAAGTATTCTTCCCCTCAGTCACCCTCTGTTAAAGCTCTGTGGTTTTTTGTTTTTACCCAAATTGGAGAAAATTAAGTTCGTCCTAAGGGGCTGTTCTAGCAGGTTCTATTCACACTGGAAACCTCTGCTAAATTATTTTAATGAACTCCCAACAAGTGAGGTTTTCTTGTAAGGGTTTATCTCCAGGCTGTTTCCTGTCCTGCGTGCTCTCCTACCTTGGACGTAACCCCCTAAGCGTGGGCTTGCATAAGCCTGCAGTAAGAAAACTGCTTGTTTTAGTACAGATGTGTCAAACTCAAGGCCCGCGGGCTGAATCTGGCCCTGCGTATAGTTAAACCCATTATAAATTGCCCTCTATCAAAAAGCATTCCCAACACTGATACTACAAATCCCACAATGCATTGCAACACCTACTGTGATAGTGGATGAATTTGCTGGTCAGTGCTTCTACAGTCACTTTTAAGGTTGAGAAAAAATAAGTATGTCGTTCAAATTTACATTCTGATGAAAACAAAGTTTGTTATACACCATTAAATAAATGTTGGTCCTGTTTGGCCTGCATCTTTTGGCCCCTTCTGGGATTGAGTTTGACACCCCTGTTTTAGTACATGCCTCACTTATTTGGATTTCTACAGGTTCTACCTTAACAGCATAGTGGTGCAGCTAAAATGTAAACAGTAACCAATCTTTATTTTACTGCAGTCTTAAACTTAATATACAGTTCATGTTATTTGTTTGGAAAATGGACTTAATTTACATTGCAGTAAATATGTGCCTTTAATTATTTGTTTAATAAGATATGTTTAAAAAACAATATTAATTATATTGTAGTTTTAAAAATGTTATGTGGCATAAACCTTACACTGGGCAGTGGTCTATCATTAACACCAAAACACAACATGTGTTTACCACCTTACATTTTCAGAATTTGATTATGTAATGTATAATTTATCATGTAAACAATCTTTTTGGGGAGCCCTAGGCCTTATATCTGTTTTCCAAATCCACATCAGTATAAACTACAGCATTATAAACCATATTTTGTTACCGTATATCCTGTTTGGAAATATATGGATGTAGTTTAAAAACTTGGAAGTTTCTCAGCCCTACGCTTGAGTTTTCCTTTATCACTTTAATGATAGTTTAGTTCTTGCTGTCACATACCAACAAGACAATGACCCCAATCATGCTCCAAAGCTGTGCAGAGACTACTCCACTAAGAAAAAGGAATCTGGAGAACTGGAGCTGATGGACTGGCCAAGTCAAAATCCAGATTTGAATCCCATTGAACAAATTTGGAATTTAGTAGATTCAAAGATTGATCATACAAAGTTTCATCTAAAGCGCGTCTGTGGACAAAACCTAGAAACTATTTAGGAATCAATAACAAAAGAAACTGTCAAGGAATACATAAAAACAATGTCTGCAAGAATGCGAAGGAGTTCATCCAAAATACTAAACTTTTTGGTTATTATGTGTGAAAAAGGACTATTTAGTTGTTTTAGTGTATTTACCAAATAAATAACAAAAAACAGTTTTAGTTTTAAACAAGTTTTTGAAACATTCCAAAAATACTTGTTGTCTCATGACAGGTGGTCTAATAAATTTGTTAAGCACTGAACATATAGAAACACCAGAATTGACCTCATGTTTGATCTGTTTGACATTATTGATTACTTGATTGTCTAAATATCTGCCGTTGTCTCCATGTGGTTGGCAGAAGTATGTGTGACAAGGACTGTTATCCCCTTGCAGGGCTAAGAATGACATACATTTAGAGAGAAAATTAATAATAGCCCAATGTTTATGTTTTAATTTGTTCTATTTTGTTTGATTTGTGATTGTGCTAAGTGTGTATGTGTGTATGAGTGTGTATATCTCTTGTATAATTTAAGTGCTGTTAATGTGTTTAATGCTATAACTCATTTTAATTGTGTTATAGTATATAAAGTGTCTGAGTTTTTAAGAAGTGCTCTATAAATAAAATGTATTATTATTATTATTAGAGATTTGCAGGAACCCTGTTATTTTATGTTCCTTAAAACATTCATTAACCCTTGGGTCTCTATGTGGCTTTTTTCTGCCACGAAGGGGTGATGTTTAGAATTAATTGACCGTAACTTTCACTATATTTAAGAGAGTGAAAACATTTTTTGGTTAGGAAACATAGTTCTACATAAATTTTGAAACTGTGATTTTAAAAGTTTTAAAAGGTCAAAAATACACTGTGAGCAAATTTACTACCCTTTCATCCTGTGTTGGCTGAAACAGCCACAAACTTAAGCTGCTGTAAAAACACATCAGATAATTATTTTTTCAAACTTTTTTCAGTCAATGGGGAGTAAAACTTAAAATCTGATGTTGCACAAAAAATAATAATGCACCAAAAGCAGATGTTTTTACTAATCTTTGACGTATCCGAGAGTGTGATAGCATGTAAAAAAAATCTCCTCTGATCTTTTTTTACAATGAAAATCAGTCATTTTGGGTTTTTTTCACCAAATCAGTGACATCTCCTATTAAATTGGCATTTTAAAGGGTTAAAATCCACAATTTAAAAAAAAATTGGAAATAGTCTTGATCAGGGCTGAACTTGATGAAGAGATCTGAGTAAAAAAAATTGAAAAAAATGTTTATCTGTTATGTTTTTACAGCAGCTAAAGTTATGGCTTTTAAAAAGCCAAAACAGGACTGAAGGATGTGTTTTAATACAATACCCAAGGGTTAAACAGCTGTTAACTCAATCTAGTCTAGCCTTGGGAACAAACATATATAAAGAGAGCATCTGGAGTGCAAAGTAACATTTCCTTCCCTTCATTGCACCTCTGGTTCTCAGGTCATACTACTCAGTGCAAGTGACGGAGTGGCAGGCCTACCCCTCTTACGGCAGCAGCCAGGTACTGCCGCCCGTGGAGCTCCACCCGAACCTCTACTACCTGAATGGTATTGAGCTGGCTGGCAGCGCCATGGAGATGAGCTCGGTGGCGGCCAAGAACATCGCCCTGTTAGCGTATCATCGCTGGAACAGACAGACGGATATGGTTGACCAGAAAGATCTGATGCACAGGATCAAAACTGAGCTATGACCTGATCCTGTTTAACAAAGTAACCCCACAAGCGTTCATGAATTGAAACAGAAAAATAGTGGTCAGTGTAACTGTCGCTCTTTTAGCATCCAGCACTCAGATTTCCATCCACACATTGAGCCATCTCCTGCTGCATTTTAATCTTCAGAATGATTAACATGGGTCATAACGTTTCTACTGATTAATGCATCTAATAATACTCATTTATTACCAGTAACAGTATCCAAAACCAAAAGTGACACTAAAAGTGTTGCAGCTTGACCAAATTTACCCCATCATTAACCAAAATATAGAATTTCAAGGAGGGAAAAAAACATATGAAGTCTTTAACTGATACAAACCAACAATATGGAGCATTTCAGCGCCGTGCATTCTGGTCCCCACTAAAGGCCTCTGATGGTATTTCCACTCAGTAATAGTGGCTTGACTCTACTCTTCTTTTGCTTCTCATGATTTGGTTTTCCATCAGAGATTGTTCCTGGTACTTTTTTTAAAATTTGTTTTACATCTGGTTAGGTTTCAGGTGAGCTGAGTTGATACTCAAATGTGACATGAGTATCACAGTATATGGGTATCAGACATGACACATGACATATCCAATATGAAATGCGTCCAGTTGCCATCTGTAATACTGTTTTTCTGCTCACTAGAAGCCAGAAACTAAGAGCCAGGTACCCTATCGGCCCCACAGCACTAAGGAGGTACTATCATAGTATGCCAGTGCTGGACAATGTGGCCTAAAGATAAAACCCCAGAATTTTCTTACAAAACTCAATTTTTGATTTTGATCAACTTTTTCCTGTCAATCAGTGTTAATTTTGTCGACTTATTATTTTCGTCATAGTTTTCGTCAACAACCTTTTTTCCCCTGACGAAAACTAGACTATAACTACAAAAAAAAGTGCACATGGACAAAAACTAAAACTAAATTAACTGACATTTTCATTAACAAATAAAAACTAGACTAAAATGTTTGACAGGGACCGAATCCAATCAGACCTAATTTGGTCATGTAGAAAGAAGGGACAAGTAGAAATATATCCAGTCACAGCTACTTTGGTTGTGTGGAAAGGTTGGATGAGTTAAGAGGGACATCCAATCACAACTGCCTTAGCTTCACGGTGGTGGGATCCAAGTGTAAAACATGACTTCAGAAATTCAAGGAAACATAAAATATGCCTTACACTTTACACTTCATATTTTGTTCGACTAAATTTACAGTAGATTTCGTCGACTAAAATGTTGTGAAATTTTGTCAACTAAAACTAGACTAAAATTAAAACAATTTAGATTACTAAAATATGACTAAAACTAAAAGACATTTTAGGCAAAAGACTAAAACTAAGAATAAATTAAAAAGTGCTGTCAAAATGAACACTGCTGTCAAAGAAAAAAAACTCATGACAGAAATTATGCATAGAACAAGTTTTACCTTAGCTTTATATGTCACAAAACTAAACTAAATTCTTATCTTAAAATTAAAGTTCATGTTCACAACATACACCGATCAGGCATAACATCATGACCACCTGCCACTGCGACTGCTCTGTGGCTATACAGCCCCATACGCAGCAAACTGTGATGCGGGACACCCATGAGATCTACAGGTTTGGAGATGTTCTGACCCAGTTTTCAAGGCATCACAATTTGACCTGTGTCAAATGCGGTAAAATCTTTATGCTTGCACGTTTTTCCTGCTTCTGACATCCATTTTGAGGACAAAATGCCCACTTGAAGCCAAATATACCCTCAATGCTCAGAATGTTCTGCCTGATCGGTGTATTTACAGGGGACTTTTTCAACAGTGCTTAGTCTCATTGGAACAAAAAGCAAATACAAGCCCTTCTATTATGAAAATAGTGATGATTTTTAGTATTTTTATCTTCAAATATTGCAGCAGCTTACACATTGTTTTTGTGTCACTGGGCAGGGGTTTTGACTCCAGAAGTCAAGGGGTTTCAAATTAGTGACAGAATCTTAATCTCAATTTTTTCTGCCACAAAAATGTTGAATTAAACATCTTCCTGCCCTAGAATGTACTGTAATGGAAAACAAAGCGCCCCTTACCAAATCTGAGTGCAGTCAAACCAAGTTGAGCAGATACCACAAAGGGGAAGAACCAATGGGAAACTGTACAGCTGTAATACAAACATGGAGTTATCAAGTGAACTAGTCTCTTACAGAATGCATTTGTTGACATTGTGAGAGGCCAAAGAGCTAAATTGAGTTCAAAGGTACAGAGTTGTTCTTGAATTTTGTACAAATACTACTAGTGCAGTAAACGGTATGAATGTGTACTCCACTGTTGCCATGACTTGAATGCTCTGGGTAAATTGTGGGGGAAAGGTTGTGAAAAAGGGAAAGTTTTGTTCTAAGGTGAAAAGTCACATATTGTTGCTTTCAAACCCAAATTGAAAACCATCTAAAGGCATGTTGATTATTTTATTTGCTGCTTTGTACATATGCCAGTAAAACTGCAAATACATGATACATTTTACATTTTTCAAGTGGGACTGGTTGATTTATTACATTTTTTTTCAATTGTTTGGTTCCCTTTTGGAAACATTCTCAACATTTTCTAAGCTGTGAGTGCAACTGTGGGTCAGTGTCATGATACCGCAGAACTCTATTGCATATTTGCAAAAGGTGGTTTAGAAGCAGTACTTAGTTTTTGTGTTAGTTTATTGACCAGAGCCACCAAAATGAAAAGTTTTGTCAGCGTTTGAGCCCTTACTGTTTAAATGAGTGGCTGACAATGAAAGCCTGAAATAACATCCCGAGAAAAAGAAAAAATCAAAACCAGAAAATTGCAGAACAATGAAAAACTGTGACAGCTCAGCTAAAAAAAATCCTGTGTGCTTTTTTTACCCTTTAAAGCCTGAAAACACAAATTATAGCCAGAAAATTCTAATTTTTTGGAGCTGAAATGTTTATTTCACCTTCTACTGAATCCAAAAAAATCAAAATTCCCATAAAATTGAACATATATATTTTTTGTATCTCATTTGATACATAAGGTGTTTTTGGCAACTGATAATCCACTTGAGGACATTTTTATCATTTATCCGATTGTATGCAGATGTTTTTTAGTAATCGTTGAGCATATTGATTAGATAGAGGTATCATAAAAGAATGCATCAAACATGAAAAAACAGGCTATAAGGGGTTAACAGTAGGCTATATACGGATGCTGTGTGAAAGCTTATATGTTTATAACCTTTATCCTGTGTATGTTTTTGCTGTTTTTTAAGACTTGACTCTAAAGTAAAAACATTTACCCGCCATGTGGCTCATGACTCTCTACAATTGACCTACCAAATGGAAAATCGACCAGCATTTGGCGCTTGGCTGTTGTTAACTTTGGACCCTGTGTCAGACCTCTTTTGTCTTCTGTCCGCCATGATTACATCCTCAGCCTTTTGTGTGAAATCATTGTTTTGCAAGGCATAAAGAATCAAGAGGCAAGAATTGAAGTGAGAGTTGTGAAGCATAACGGTAAATCGGTAAATGATATCACTTCCATAAACAAGTTCTAGCCAGTTCTCAACTGGAACTGGTTCTCAAATCCCATCCCTTCCAGTAACACTTTAAATATATGAAAAATGTAGCAGTCTCAGTCTGGTTTGATGTTTTTGCTTGTAAGTCACTGAAGAAATATCAAGCTGCAGGCAGCTTTTTCTTTGCCAAAAACTGAGGAAACCAAACAACCCAAGAGAACACCAACTACTACTGTTTTCTTGTGTTAATTGGTTAGTAAATGAAGGGAGAATTGGTCAGAAAGTCTGATAATGTTTGTAAATGAAGGAAAGTGTTTTACAAATCAGAAGAACACTATTGTGAGCATGAATGAGAACTTTTAGAGACTACTGTATTATTAGTCGAGTCACTGATTTAACTGAGAACCTGCAGCAGTGTTACGGTCTTTCTATAAATGTAAAGACTGTTAAGTGTCTGAACTGCAGCACTGAGCTGTCGATTGTTAATTTATAAAATTATTCTGCAGTGAGTCATGGATGTAGCCACTGCTGCTATGCTCTGTTGGCCCTTTCATCAGACTGTTTCATTATCTCCTCTTCCTGCTGCTTTTGTTGCGTAATCCAGCGGAAAGATTTTTTTTTTTTCTGAGGGGAATGCAGCCAACAAGCTTTTACACTGGACCAAATACAAGCTGAGGACAGGTCTGTGAAGCTGCTGCTGCTGCTGATAATGATGATGATGATGATGATGATGACTCTTCACTGTTTTCTCCAGGAATTGTGTAATAACCAGTATTTTTCAAAACTGTCATTGTATCAGGAAAATACATGAAAAGATTCTATTGATACCTACACCATAATCAATTCTGCTAATAAACTCGATTTTCTTTGTGGAGAAGTGAGCCCATGCATGTTTTCTGTGTCGACCACGTCAGACCCATGGCACTCCTGATACTTAAAGTGAAGCTGCTTCAATAAAAACCTCAGCATGTTGCTGCTGTAGCCACCTCAACTTGGAATTACTCTGACATCGTACTTGGCACTGTTGCTGCTATTGTTTTATTAAACCACACTGCCATACGTACTTCCTCAATTTCTTGATTTTGTTTGAGTTGACTCCCTTTGAGTGTGACAGTGTTGTTTTGCAAGGCATATGAAACTAAAGGGTTGATTGGAGAATTGATTAACTTAAAAACAAATTAAATTGATTCCTTAAACTGGTGAAAGTGCTTCTCGATTCCTGTCTCTTCACCTGAAGATAGAGCTGGACTTTCACTCCCAGAAATGTTGTTAAGTGTGTTCTTCTAAAGACCTTCAAACACGCCTTGAACAAAAGCAATAGCAATTCTGTTATTTCATTGCAGCATATTTCATTGCAGGCAAACTTGATGTGTTTTACATTAAACTGAAAAATTCATAAATAATCATTTATTCATAAAAATACAAACAGATAATGAAGTCCCATAATAAATAATCTGCACAATTTCATATACACATTACACAGCAGTTAAACACCTATGGAAGAAAATTAGAAATATCAAGTTATGAAAGACGTCTCAAAGAGTTTCTTAAACAAACCCGATCAGCACTCGTTTGAAAGAGAGAAAAGGAAAGTTTTGATTTGAGTTTCAAATGTGAAAACAGCGGTGATGATCCTCAGGTCAGCTGGTATCGTCTTCCACGGTAACTAAAGCCCCCTCTCCAAACTTAGATCTAATCTGAGGTACGGACAAATGACCTGAGGGGTCGGGGAGGGTTGTAGGTAGTGAGCTGGTCAGAAATTTATTCAGGCTTCAGTTGTCCCTTTAGGTACTTGTGTTTTATCCATCTCAGTGTTGTATCTGGATTTGTGTGATGGTGTTTTTATGTTTCATGTTTTTACTTACCTGCAAAGCAAATTTCAACTTAGGGGACAATAAAGTGAAGTTGAAGTTGAAGTTGCAGAACCGTTCAGAGCTTTATGGACTAAAAGGAGGATTTTGAAAGTGATGCTACGGAGAGCCAGTGCAGTGATTTGAGTGCCGGAGCTGTATGATCAGATTTTCTTGGACTTGTGAGGACTCTGGCTGCTGTGTTTTGAATAAGCTGAAGGTGATCTATTGTTTGTTTTGGCAGGCCAGTGATTTAGGCACAAAGGTGATCTAACCAAGTGGAAATGAAAGCATGGATTAATTTCTCTGCATAGTTTTGGACTGTGAATGTTCTTTTGAGATGTTTTTAACTGATAAAATGCTGTTTTAGTAATGCTTGATCACAATCACTGTTAATAGTATAAAGGGATGGGAATTAAAATATTTTATTGATTCTAATGACATTACTGATTCTTCTTATTTGTTTATTTGTTATGTATTCCTGTTGTTGTTTGTAGTAAGTTTTCTTTGTGAGGACCTACAAAGGTTTCATGTGTCAACAATGTCCAACACGTGGCACTCCTGATATTATGTGCCCTGCAGCATCAACAGATATTTGTTTCCACCTGTACCTGAGATCACACAGCCACACACATTGCAAGTTGTGCTACTGGTGTCATAAACATAAACGCACACAAAAAGGAAGAAAACGGTATGACTGAAAATTTGATACGTCACATTTGGTTTTACACAAACTAATCAGCTGATCTAACTTTGCCCTGTAGAGTTGTCTGTGAGTTAGGTTAACAGAACATGTGACTGTTAAGGTCTGTTTTTAGAAACAATTAATTTCTGTCAAATATGTACAAATATACTTTATTTCATCTGCCTCCCAAGCAAAATAACATGACTGTTTACAGTGTATAGTAAGGCTGCACAATTATGGCAAAAATCATAATCACGATTATTTTAATTGAAAATGAGAACATGATTATCAAACACGATTACTCACTAATTTTAAAACACACACCGCCTGCTTTAATTGCTTTTGATATAATATTATTTACATTAAATGTTGGGCAATGCATGGAAATATACAAGTTACAATTATCTCAAAATAATGCTAACAATAACAATGGAAAAAGAAAAAAATCAATATGTCCTATGGTGCAGTAATCTTAAAATTTCGATTTCCCAGTTTTCATAATTGTCAAAGGCAGTTATTGTAATCTGGATAAAAAATTTGATTAATTTCCCATCCCAAGGTATAGTGTGCAATATAGAGAACATTATTCTGTCTGTTCTTAAAATAAAGCTTGCACTGTTAGCTTTATTTTGCTGATTTACTTTGGCCATATCATTTCTTTAATGATATTTTGCAAATAAATACTTGATATCAAATACCTCTAAGCTCTGAAAAGTATTTTTATCATTCTTTTAACTGAGAGTTTAATAAAGGGAAAGTTATGAGATCAGTCAAAAAACAGGACGTTAAGTGTTACTAGTTAATGCTATTAGGCTCCTCCAAGCTATGAGATCCTAAATCTTTTTGACAGCTGAAGGTTTTGAAACAGTTTTTTGCCTTTTTTCCCATCACAGTTTTTATGCTCTGGAGACGTTCTGTTTGTCTATCCATCTGTCCATCTGTCACTAAATCTGCATGTGAGCCGTTCTTGTGAAAATGATACCTCGGTAACACTTAAAGGTCTTCACAAACATCAACTCTAACACGAGGACAGAATTGTTAGGTTTTGGAGGTCATGCGTCAAAGGTCAAGGTTGTGGAGGACTTTATTCACATCTTTTTTTCAACACCATTCCATTTGACTGTTGTTTGTGAACACAGTATCTCAATACTGCTGATTGATTTTCTACAAAATTTGCACAAATGATCACCCAGACTCAACTATTAACATTTTCGAGGTCATGGGTCAAAGGTCAAGGTTGTTTAGCCGTATATTGATCTGTTGCTTTTGAGCATGGTTTCTTAATATGCTTTGAGTTTTGTTTTGTTTTGTCTTGTTTTTTCAAACTTTGCACAAATCGTCTTTCAAACTCAAGGAAAAAGTCATTTAATTTTAAAGGTCAAATTTCAAAGATCAAGGTCATGAAGTCTTGTGTTGATCAATTGCATGTGAATGTAATCTTTGAACACCGGGGTTGCCCCTGGGATGCCCCAGCTGCTTCAGTGACTCTGAATTACCTCGAGCTGATTGCTGGCTCCCGTGGAGGGATCGTCTCACCACTGACTACAACATCTTAAGAATACAATTAATGATTTTCTTTGACAATACCGAAAACTTTGTGTATGGCTCAGAGGTAAAATTTACATTTTGGAGGTCATAGGTCAAGGTCACAGAGTCTCATATTCATCTCTCACTTGTCAACATGATGTCTCTTCAGCTGTAAAAAGGGTTTTGACTTAATGAACTAATGAGATATTAGACATCTATGTCATAGATCAAGGTCATGGATCCTCATATTTATCCACTTCATAATATAAAATAATGTCTCAGGAAGACTTTTAAGGATTATACCCAAACTTTCACAAGTGTCTTCTCTGAGCCTTTTTAGCTTTTCAAGGTCATTCGCCAAAGATCAGGGTTATGAAGCCCTGTGTTCATCCTTTCATCCATCCAACTTTTTAGACTTTGAGGGTCATAGGACAAAAACACTGAGATTTAAATCTTAATAACAACATTTCATAAACAAAAACCTTCACTTAAACCTCACACTAACTCAATGATCACCTCTTCTCCTCTAACTTGACCCATCACTGCACTCTCACTGTCTGGCTATCGTAAACCCTGCAGGTCTAGTTAAACTTACCTGGACCTGCACAGCTGTGAATAAGGACAGACTCTGTTTCAGTTTAACTGAAAAGGTTTTTCTTTCATCAAATGATTTACATGTATTCACTATTTTCCTGGGAAGTTAAATAATGAGCCCTCTGTGCACTCCTTCTCAGCTTCCCATCAGCACAAACACAATTACAATGCTGTGAACACATTCAAAGAGTAAAGTTGGCAAACAAAATGTCCCAAGACATATGACTCAACCTCCTGTAACAAGGGTCACTTGTTCTGCTTCACTTAAATCCTGCGACTGCATGTTTTTGACCTGATATCGTACAGTCACTCAAGTTAAACCTTTGTGAAGATACAGAGACAGGAGTTGTGGAAAATGTGTCCAAGGTAGTGTAAGGCATCTTATAGTCCAAAATATCCCTGCCTGATTAAAATAAAAAATCTTGTTGCCACTTTTCATCTCGTAAAACATTCCTTCTTTATAATGTTCAGGCTATTACGATTACCCGTGATAACCCAAAAATTTCAGTTGATTTTTTTTGTATCCCCAAAAATGAGCTTTTAATACACGCGTTTGTCCCAAAATTAAAAGATAAATCAGTCACAGACTACACAAAAATCAACTAAAAATAATGGATTATAATGGATAATGGTGATAATGGGAGAAAAAAGAAACTCAGTGCAGTGTAACAGTCTCAAGAATGCAAAAATCTTCACAATGGTGTGTCAAGAGTTTTCAATCGCATCCTGTTAGCTTATTATAAATATATAATAACAGTGTATGTACAAATTTCAGGGTATTGAAGTCTGGGTGAAAATCTCTGCTGTTTGTTTTCACATATGCAGCTAACCTGGATAAATTCAGGAACTTTTAGGATTTTCTGCATGTGTGACTGGGATTTGAAATTTCAAGCCTTGTTTATCTTAATCAAATTAAAAGTTCTGTGAGTTATTTCAGTTGGATACTGATTCCTACAGCCCTATTATTCAAATGATGGGTCAAGTTTTAACCACCACAGTGGTTGAGGTAAAAGGTGATGGTAAAGGACTTTAGTCTATATAGTGCTGTGCTTGTCTTTCTGCTAACTCAAAGTGCTTTTACACCGCAGGCCAAATGGACCCATACATACCCATCGGCTCTGTCTGATGTTTCTCAGTCTCCATGTAAGTCATCCATCCGCATTAACTAACCCATCTATGGCATTTCATACCCATTTACATGCCAGTGACAAAGCAGAGGGAACAACTTAGGGATTAAGTATCTTTCTCAAGGACACATTAACATGTGGCAGCTAGAGCTGGGCTTGAACCCTCAACCCACTGATTGATGGAGCATATCACCAGACTAAACCGCTGCTGCCCTAACAAGCTACTGATACCCCAACAGTTGCCAATAAAAAGATGAACGTTCAGGGTTACCAGGTGTTTATTTGTATTTTACAAATACAGCCAAGTATTCCCAATAAACTAAGATGATTTTCTGATAAATAATTTAAAAAAAAAAAAATGTTTTTTTTGGTGGAACCAGGTTTTCAAGTAACAAACAAAATCTTTTTTTTTTTTGTGACAAATAAAACCAAGATTTTAAGGTTACTAATATTCAAAATGTTATGAACAGAATTCAAAGAATTTTCAGGATAGGCCAGAAATGGACCAAGGAACAATCAGTCAGATTTTGGTGGTGATCTGAATCTGGATGCGGATTCAGGATTTTTTAAGGATTTGTTAACATTGCGAGACAGGGTAGTTTTCCACATTTTTGATAGCACATTAAGTTCTTCAAGACGTTTTCAGGACTTGCTGGTCATGGCACATGGGACAAGTGATTGGATTTTGGTGGTGATCTAAGTCTGGATGTGCATCCGAGTCTTTTTCTAGGACATGTTAACAGTGCAAGATAAGGCAGTTTTTCGCATTTTTGATGATAACTTTGCTGACAATGTTAAAAATGCCTTGGTGGAGGTTTGTGCTCTAGGAAGAATTCTAGTTTTGTGTAATGTAAATGTTAGATGTAACATTTTAGCAGGCAAAAAACACCAACTTTGGTTTTTTAATTTATAGAAATCAGCATTCAGTTAATAAGGATGAATTTCAGTAACAACAAAGAAACCCATCACCAAAGAAACCCACCACGACTGTCTTGATTAACAGTGATAGAGCTTGCAAAGCTGTAAATTGTGACTTTTGGTGTTCAAGTGGCTTTTCAGGACAATGCTGACTCATTGATACAGTTTGGACATTTTGACTGACAAAATACAGAGACGGATTTGGGACAGCTGTGGCTTTTCTAGGTTATCTGTAGTGTTTTTCCTGCACATTTAATCAGAAAATCATATTCAGATTTTCCCATAAATGTCAGAAAGACATACAGAAACAAATTATTTCACCTCATTTGCACAAACAAAAACAGAGATGCCTTGATGCCGTAGGGATTCAACAAATGCACTGCAGGTTTTATTTCACCAGAAGCTCCCCCTATTACAACAAGCCATTCACACTCAGAGAGAGAGACAAAGAGAGAGAGAGACAGATAATTAGATGAAGGTTTTTGTTGTATTCACCAGCTCTGGTTCACCTGTTTAGCCTGAAATAGTCAGCTTTTAGATTCAGCACAGAGTGTGCGTTTCAGTATTTCTGCAGAGTCATAATGAAACAGAAAGAGTAATGTCTGTTTATCCATTAAAGACTGAACCCAAGCCTCAAACATGTATCCAAATGAAAAATGCACTTTATTAGCTGTTGTTAATTATCCGTCCTTTCTCATGTTGACATACTTGATAAAAAGCAAATTTTATATTCAGTCAAAGTTTCTTTTTCCAGTAAGTAGGGGCAGGGTCTGCCTGGTACAGCTGAGCATTCAACCTCATTTTGGACTAAACTCAGTGGAGTTTTTTCTGTGTAAGTCACTGTTAGCTCTTGGTTTCAGTTTGATGCAGCTTGGTAGAACTACAGCCATGACAGCAAAACATTAAAGACAAACAAACTGTACAGGCGTAATACAAATCAAATATAGGACATACAGAGAGAGTGGTTAGATAACCAGCTAAATAAGCAGATATAAACATTATTCCATTTGATTTAACTGACAAATATCATCAGATGGATATTTTAATCAGTTCCTAGAACCTTTTTTAACATCAAGTAGTTTTTTGACATTTTGTTTTTTTCAGGGTCTGTGTTTAATCCTTTAAAATGTATGAATTAGTTTTAAAGACATGTCCACCTCTGTGGAGCTCTGTGTCATGATGTCTCTGCTAGAGGAAAACAGGACAAAACAAACTCAATCATACTTCAGAAACAAAATAGACCCCATCAAGGAAAAAAAGATGTTGAAAAAGTTTGTGGAACCTGATAAATAAATAAATCAAAGGCATCATTCAAATTTGGCAACCCCTCCTTTTGGCAGTGATTGTGTAAGGGGTTTTTTAAGGGTCAAAGACTAACAGGACCCCTAAAATATTCAACAGTTTTCGGTTGTTTTTCTCATAAATTATAAACATGTCCTCATAATGAAAGACTTTTCTCTCATCATAAAAGTACCTGTGTCTTTGTCCATCATTTGTTTATATTGGAAAAAAGGCATCATTTAGATAAGTTTTTCAATATTTTATGAGAAAAACAACAACAACACACAAACAAACATTAAACATCCCACCCCTGTTGAGAATAACAGCCTATAAATTCAGTAACTTAAAAAAAATCCCAATATAGTATTATAAAATCAGTGAGGCAAAGAGAAGAGACTCCAAGGCACTCTCTTCAAACAGCATCAATCGTTCATTAAGAAGTCATGCAAATAGATTTATAATAGTTTTTCAGTAACCAGAGAGAGGAGGTTGGAATAAGAATTGATTCAGTCTCCTTTTGGAATTTTCAAAACCTGAAAAACAAATAATGTTTGAGTTTATTGATAATCATATTGACAACGATTATCAAGCTCAAAGCATCAGCACTGAACATCAAACCAAAATACCACACCTTTAATGTCCTCTTGAAAAATAACACTGATAACTCTGGCTGTGTGTGTTAAATTATATTGACACAAAATTGAAAACCGTGTTGAAATTGGCAGAGTAAATGTTTATTTTCTAGTTTAATAAGTGAATATATGGTTACAGTCACCTAAGAAAAATACCTGGTAGGCGCTTAATTACATAAATTGTCCTAGTAAAGTGTTTACTTGTGAATTTCCCTGCTGTTTCCAATTTTAAATATTTCAAGAGTGAAACAGCAAGTAGATAAAAAATAACCATTTACAGAAGAATATAGACGCTGTAGCTCTTGTTAAAAGGCCATTTTGCAAGGGTATGAATATGATCCTTGAGATTTGGGCTCGATCTTTGGTGTGCCTCAGGCAAACTAAAGGTTGCAAACTGTTGTTCTATAGGGGCATCCCTGCCTGTTTTTCACAGAGGCAAATAATCATGTCTACTACAACATTTATTTGACACACAAATCACTGTACTTCGGTCTTTTATTTAATCTTTAAAGTATCACTTTAATTTTATGTAAAACAACTTGCATTGGGGTATTTAAAATGTATTCAATGTAGATAACATGGGTTTGGGTGACTTTCCTACAGTGTAATTAGAAACAAGGTGCCATTTAATAACCAGCCTCTATAATAACATTTTTTGTCCAACATCTTTTTATTATTTTTGGCACAGAATTAAACATGAGTTACCAACATGATTGTACAGTATAGTAGCGTTAATGTGCTCCAAATTATCCCACCCATTACATTCATATTTAAAAAACCCACCCAAACATAACAAATTCCAAAAACAAAGAGAAAAGTAAAATAAGCAAATATTAAAAACAGGAATTAAAGTGAGTATTAATTAAACAGACATAGACTGTAGTATACTATTACATAATTGAGTGGATATATATCAAATAGTATTAAGAGAAAAAAAGTCTAGATACAGACTTACGACAAACCGCACACACACAGTAATAGACAGAGAGTCTATGTGTTCCAAGAAGGGTTGCCAGGTCTTGTAAAATTCGTAGATAGGACCTTTGAGGGAGAACTAATCTTTTTACAATGACATACATCGCAACATCTCCTGAATCCATTTGTTATGGGTTGGGGGTCAAGAGTGGGTCCACTATAATAACATTTTAACCCTAACATACTCTTCATATTCTGTAGCTTCATAGTATGGTCAGAGTAGAAGAATTCCCTTGTAGCAAGTATTTACACCAAAAGTTTAAATACAAACCTATTCAAAATATTTAAATAGCCTATGCCACTGAAAAAAATAATGATTAATCCTTCATAAATGTTTTAAAGAGCAGGGAAAGTGTATTTTTTAAGTTTTGCACCATTCGTTTTTGGTGTAAAACATCTATTACACAGTACAATGTCTTGTAATATATGTAAGAAATAAAAAATATAAAAGCCATAATGATTTGAATATATGTTATTGACCGTGAAAATTACACAAACATTCTGGACCTTTTGGACTTCATAATATAACCACTGAACACTGTCCTGACTGCAATACCATGTACAGAGATGACCCCAATTATCATCAGAAAAGACATCACTTATTATAAATTCTCGTTTTGATGAGATGAGATTATCCAACATCAGCCACCTCTACCTTATAACCATTATAGAATTTAATGTAAATATTAGATTATGTACTCTTTTCATGATCATTATTGATTATACTTCTATAAAAACTACCACTGCAACCAATATATACATGAGGATCCTCATGAAAACAAGATGCTGCATCTCAGTGCAGTGGGTCAAATTTGACCAGAACAGTATGTAAGGGTTAATAATAATAAAAACAGTAATGATAATTTTAAAAAAAAGTTAATGATAATAAAAACAGTAATGGAATAAATATGAACCCAATATTAAAAATGCATCTATAAAAATAGAAATAAAATAAGAATAAAAACAATAAAAAAGAGTAAAAGAGAAGATAGGAAATAAAAGATAAAGGATAAAAGAGATAAAAAGATTACTCGTCTAACTGGGACTGAACGCCAAAGAAAAAAGATGGGTTTTTAGCAGAGTTTTAAAGTGCTCAGTGGACTGGGCAGCTCTAACCTGGACAGGTAGGCTGTTCCACAGTTTTGGTGCGAAGGCTCTGTCCCCACGAGTGGAGAGCCTGGATCGAGGCACTGCCAGGAGCACCTGGTTTGATGTCCTAAGTGCCCTGGCAGTCAAGTGAGGCCTCAACAAGTCCGATAAGTATGATGGTGCCAGACCATTCAAACACTTAGAAACAATTAATTTTAAACTTTAAAATGAACTCCAAAATGAACAGGCAGCCAGTGCTAAGAGGCAAGGACAGGTGTAATGTGGTCACGCCGTTTCTCATGTTTAATTCTGTGCCAAAATAATAAAAAGATGTTGGACAAAAAATGTTATTATAGAGGCTAGTTAATAAATATGTGGTAGTAAACAATTGGTATGCATAATACCTAAAAAAATGTTCTCCAAATGTTTATTTTCTTCTTGTGCTCACAGTTTTCCATTATTTTTCACATTACTTTCTGCTGTAATATTTCATTGTATTGATGAAAATGAAATGTTGCACAAGTGTTTTCAGCCTGCCTCTCTCTCCTCTCCTATTGGTCGGGCGGCGCACCACGTGGTCTGGCAGTCACGCGCTTTCCAGGAACCCGTCAGGAAGAAGAAAAACAAAACAAACCCGAGAGAGCTGAAGCAGCGTGTGGACTCCATTGAAAAGAGGGCCTTATTATCTACGAGAGGAGAACATACACGAGGTCCTACAAGAGTCAAGACGAGAGCCTGGGCGTCCTCAGAGTGAGTGTGAGCGCCATTTGTGTGTTTTGTGCTAACTTTGCGGAGCAGTGTGCTGGTAAAGCCGCGGCGGAGGATTAGCAGCGAAGCTAACGGGAGGTCGGCTGTTGTTGTAGCTTCAGCTGGAAGAGGAAGGGGGCGGACGGACGGAGGCCATACTGACAGAGAGCTGCGGGCAAACAGGGAGCAAGACTCGCTAGGTCCGCATTGAAATACTCTGTGTTTGACCCGAAACACATTAAATTTAGTCTTTAATGTGCAGTGCAGCCTGCGGTGGTCCTGTAGGAAGAGCTTATGTACCTCTCTCTGTCCTCATGGTGGATAATTCAGCCGCTGTTAAATGTCTCTCTGCTCGATATTTCAACTCTATTATTAATTTGACAGATTCTGTTGTGGCACAGTAGCATGCTAAGTCTCATCAGAGGTGTGGTTTAATGTCTCCCTCGGGGTCATGATGGTTAAAACTGCACTTATGTAAGAAGATTGCCTTGTATGCTACTTTTAAACTATCCACACAGTGCTGCAAATCTTCCAGCCATTTTACGTGGAAAGGAAATGTGAAAGTTGATCAAAGGCTGTAGTTGAATCTTGTTTTACTACTATGCATGTCGTATTTTATAGGCAAAAAGGCCAACAATAGACTTTTCCTGCCTGGGCTCTCTGTAGGTACACGCCCCCCAACACAAAACACGTCCACTGCTGCTGGGAGAGAGGCTCGACGGAGCCAGAAATTTCCATGTTATGTAGGGTCCAAACCACCCGAAACTGACTCACAGTGTCACCTAGGAGATATAAAATAAAGTTCCGATTGAAGATAAGATATTCACCACAGTTATCGACAGTTTGTCACCGACTTTGGGAGGTGAACATTGTGTGCTTTTGTGTTTCTGCAGCGGTATGAGCACAAACAAAAGCCGTAGTGTGGAGTATAATCTTGTTTTTTTCTTGTTTTTAATGTGATCAATTGTATTTCACTTGAGACATATTTTAAAGATAGATATCTAGGCCACGGACGTGTAGGCCTCCAACTTGTTTATCTTCTGCCTCAACCTAGATTGAAACGGGCTGTTTATTATGAAGCAGGCCCTTTGATTGACAGTCATGGCAGCCAGTCATCTTCGCCCGGGGGCGGGGCGTCGTCTCGGTTTGACCATTAGGGAGCATGGATTACGTGGGTGTTGGCACCGACAGTTAGATTGAGGCTCTGTTTTGCTTTGCTGAGCATCTGTGATTGTTGCAGATACTGTAGACATACAGGGGAAATGAATGGTGTTACTGGTGTGTAAAATAGGTCACCTATAATCCATACGTGTCTGATAGTTAAAGATATAGATGCTGTCCAGCTATACCTCTCAAACGAGCAGTCTATCCTTGACAAAGAAATGCAGAGGTGTCATTTTCAATCTCTTTTTTTGAATATTCAAGTCAGTTAAGCTAACCATCTCATTTTTCATTGTGCTGTGGTACATGAAGGTGCTGTGTGTTTTATGGCTGTGGGGTTGTTTATGTTTGTGGGATACTGCATAGCACCATGTGTTCCCATCTGCAGTGTCTGGCTGCAGCTAGTCACTTGTGACACTAAAGGTTTACAAATTCAAAAAGTATTTTTGGATGCCAGGGGTTTCAAAGTAGTACAAGGGTACAAGGGTTTCTAAAAGGACTGAAGCTATTTAAGTGAATCACATTTATTTCATAAGGACACTGGGGGAAATAAGCAATCAGGCTGTCATAAATTTATGCCACTGTGTGTGTGAAATGAAGATAACATGCAGGGTTTTCCCTTGTATTTTAATTTTGAGGTTTAATATTCATATATTTTGACAAGCCTGGTTACAAACAGGGAAGGAAATTGAGAGCCAGTTCCAAATAATTTGAGACAATGATATTATTTGTCCTTAAGCTTTAAGACCAAGGCCTTCCACTTAGTTCCATATGCCTTGCAAAACAGCAATGTGAAGCTTTTTAGAGAGGCAGTTAGCATGAATAACAACAGAAAAGTCAAAGAACTGATCATGGCAAAAGAAGCCTAGATAATGGCGTAATTTTACCCAGTATAATGCTAAAAACACAATGGACAATGGTTGTGGCTGTAAGATCGCAAACGGGTGGAAGCATCAGCAAGATACTGAAACATTTGTTGGTGCAGCACTGTGTTAAAGAGGTCACTGTTTGATTTTTTGTTTTTTCGTGTGTTTTACATTCTTCCTCCTTGTGATAGAGTGCTTCTATGCACAAGACAACAAAGTCCATGGCATTTGAACTTCTCTGAACAGCACCAGTAGCTTCCTGAAACAACTTATTCCCTCTAGAACAGACCTACAACTGTGATGTCCTGCTGTTCTTTTTTTGTCAGTAGTTCAAGTTTTTTTGAGATGGATGGCAGGTCTGGTACAAAGCACAGAAATAATGTAGAGCTGTTGTAAACATGACTCTGAACCACACTGAATTGACCATCTACCACAGAGTAGACCAGTTAACCAATTAGAGCAGACTGGGTCCAAGGGCCTAAAGGTAGCACTAGCTCCGACAGGGGATCTCAGGTAGAGTGAGAATAGAGGTGGATCAGGGGCACTCTGTATGTGAGAACTGGAAGTTTGTTTTTTTTAACAATGGTCATAGTGAACTGACTCTAGTGGTCATTCAAACCAAATACTTGCACCTAAGTTTATGTGAAATACGACCTCTTCAAATATCAGAAGTGTCATTTATTTGATTGTTGAGTCAGAAAACATATGCTGGCCTGCCTTTTTTCCACACAGAAAATCCACAGGAATCCTCAATGGAACAAGTTAAGAACTGAAGTAAACAGAATCAATAGTGGCACTGGGATTGATAAATTCCAGTGTTTCCACTATAATGTATTTGGGACGGCGCCCCGCCGTCACAACGGACACCCCCGCCGTGCCAACAGGATCCCCACCCATAAATTTAAGTGCAGATTTAAAAAAAGTCCATTATTTAATTTTTATTTTAATCAAAAGGGCGTTTAACAGGCATTCTTTTTATCAAAAATAATAAAGCTTACTCTAATTTGCGCAATTTGAGAGTCTAATGCGTCGCTATTGTTTTGTTACATTCATTAAAATGCATTTCTCCTCTCCTCTGACCCTTCTTC
Source organism: Cetoscarus ocellatus (assembly GCA_037902135.1). Lineage (NCBI taxonomy): Eukaryota > Metazoa > Chordata > Actinopteri > Labriformes > Labridae > Cetoscarus > Cetoscarus ocellatus. Next base: position 157,664 of record JBAMNC010000158.1, on the reverse strand, counting down.
GTCCTGTCGTCTGACTATTTATGCTGCACGCTGCGCACGCCATCCTCTCTCTTCTGGACAAAGTCTGATCGTTCACGTAAAACAATTCAACAAAACAAATGCTGCCTTCAGTTAAGCAGCGCATAACAGAAATGAAACATTCACTGATTTAAGTTACGGTTTCACACAAAGCAGAGAAAGGAAGGAAAAGCTGAAAAAGAAGAAGAGAGATTTTCATCTGATGTACATGTGATGTACATGTGAACATTTGATCTAAATCGCTCAGTGTCTTTGCGTGTGCACGCTCCTTCGTCTGCTGGTGAGCGTAAAGATGCAGATAGACACGCATCACAGGGACAGTGAGGGATCACCAGTCACTTTGTGTGATTTTATAATTCAAATGGTGTTTTGATAGCTCATGTGCATGGTTTAAGTGAACACAAAGACTTAAAAAATGACGAGTCAGCCTTTAGATGAATCAAAACTCAACATTCTTCAGCAGTCCAGCCCTTGTTTTCACTCACCCACTTTTTTCAAAACGATAAATTCATCCTGAGGTACCCTGGATCACTTATTCTCCATGATATAAGAACAATCGTTGAAGGATCAAGCTTCAAATACAACCTACTAGTGCAGCGGTTCTCAATCTGTGGGTGTAGGCCCATAAGTGGGTCTCAGAGCTGTTTTCAGTGAATGGTGTATAAATCAGGTAAAAATGTGGCAAAAACGTCTTCAGTGTATGGAGGCTCTAATAGGACAAACTTTAATCAGAGTATGTCAGAGTATACCCAGTAGAATAAACCAAACTACACCACTGGATAGATAGATAGATAGATAGATAGATAGGTAGATAGATAGATAGATAGATAGATAGATGGATAGATAGATAGATGAATGAACAAATGAACAGAAAATGACAAATATATAAAGATAGATAGATGAATGAATAAATGAAAAATGATTAATATAGATAGATAGATGAGTGAATAAACAAACAAATGATTAATATAGATGATCTTGAACGACGGACTACGTCCCGCCCACCCTGTCCCAAAGCATCAAAGCTAGAGGAAACACTGAATTCTTATCGATTCCCATTCCACATCATAACAGCTCGGCAATTATTATAAGTATAAACTGATATGCTTGACCACTAATGCATGTGTTTTTAAGATTGTTCTCTTTTAATCCTTTTTTACCTGTGACAGTTGGTTGTATCAGATATCTAGCAGAAAGAGAGAGAGAGTGTGACATACATAAAAGGAACCAAGATTCGAACATGCTTTGCTTGCTGTGAAGACAAAAGCCTCTGTACTTTACACAGGACCACCAGGCTATGAATGCTCTAGCAAATGCATACAGTTTTACGTCACTATACATGCTCTGCTATTTATATTTTTGAAACTGCACCAATCATTCTTAAAATAAGATAAAACTGGAATATCTATTGGCCTGAGATGTCAAAATAGCTACGCATCTTCCAAGTGCAAAACCAAAAATATTAAACCATGGCATTTTGTTAGTCATACTCCCTTAATACTTGACTGGATGTTTCCACTGTTTTGTGCCTTTATGAGTTTGTTTTCTAAAGAATGCAATACTTTGACACAAAGGCTGCTCTGTGATCTAAAGAAAAAGTTTATATTTGACGGGCATCTTGTTGACTGAGTAGGCTGCTCCTCCTCTCAGTCCATCTATTTATTAAAACCATTATTGTCTCTACAATTCTCTTTAGATGTCAAGTATGGTCCATTGATGCACTAGAAGTCAGCTTCATGGTATACATGCAAACATTTTTGGATATTAATGTACATTTTATATGAGGAATTCAAAGTTATGTCCAGGCTAATATGGTCAAAATGATGTTCACTCCAATAAGGATTTTTTTTTCCAAAATGACTGCAGAGCACTTCTCACATTTGATAAACAGTTTCTGCATGTCCTGCCTGTCATGTCTGTATGCATCAGGGACCGACTGCTATCAGTAGGCAACTCTTTCCAAATAAGACACCGCTGCGTGGCCTACTTGGATCCTGTCCAATGTTGTGAGGCAGTGAATGTGAGCTGTTTGCATGATAGAGAAGCTTTGAGCTGAGCCAACCACAGTCACAACTAAACACAGCTCTTTATCCAGAGCTGAACTAACAGGAAGTTGAGGAAATATTCATGGGTGGGTTGTGAAAATATAAATATTAATGGCAAATTTTTCCTTGAATTGTGTGCAAAGTTTGATAAAAGAGTGGTGATACAAGAATAAAGTTTTCAGAAGATAGTCCTTGCGCATTCAGGCATCCTTTTTAGAGTTTTATATGCTTTCTTGTTTCATTTCTAGATTAAATAAGACACTCCTGAGCCATGGATATTTTAAATGAGCTGTTACGTGATTGAAATTATCATTTTTCCCTTTTTTGCTCACACAGTTTACATAGTATTTAATTTAGTAAATAACTGGATCTTCTCACATCCATCAGTGTGTCTTGACTTGACCCCTTGTCTGTGTCACAGCTGTGCTGACCACAAAAGGAAGACCTGACATTAACTTGCTGTTTATCCATGTGTTTGCATACTTGTTTAGCTGTCTCATGAGCTTGCTTGTCATTGTATTTGGCTTTGCACTACACTTTAGGATTGTTGCTAAAGAATAGCTGTGACATATGGGAAAGCTTGACCTGTGTAAAGTTACTGATGTGGAGGGATTCAGTTCAGAAATCAAAACTTATAAAATAGCCGTCAATAATTACTGGATAGATCAGATCAGAATTGAACACATCCCGTCAGCACCATATGCACAACATTTTTTCGTAATGCAGTCAAAGAATATTTTGCACAATATGGGATCTTCAAGTAATAAATAAATGCTCTTTGTTTCTTTGAAAACATTTAAATTACATTAATTCTTTGTTTAGCTCATCAAGCCTCTGGCAGTGAAGATGAAATTGACACGGCCCTCTCTTTTGCCATTGTTGCCAATCCCAGAGTTAAGGTTAACCTACTCCAGTTTCACCAAAGGCTTACTTGGCATCCACAACATCAACTTTAACTTCAACTCTATCATCATTCTGAAGTAGGTAAAATAAATAGTGATCATAAATAATCAAGGACTGTGAGACAAAAATAAATCTTATTTACATATGCATTAAATACACATAACAAAACAAGTAAGGCTAATGACTTAATATTTTCAGTGGTAACAGGACTAAAAGAAGTTCTGGCACACCTTGTCTTGTATGGAGGCTTTCCATAAGTCATAATGTGAACAGTTTTGGTGGTTTAACTCTGCTTTTTCCTCCTTTTTCAGTCAAAGTACCCTTAAACCAACACTAAGTAGTTTTTTCTACCCTAATATAATATTTCTAGAGTCATTGTGATAGTACATCGCCTTACAACAGGTTGAATGACACCTCTGTCATGGTCTGAGGGGGTCTGTATCGCCTTCACTGGCACTATGTCACTTCGATGTGGATGGTAGGAACACTTCCACACTAAAAAACTACAAATTTTTACTGCTTTGACTGCTTTACAGCATACGTCACTTCCCCCTCGAGGCAAAAACTAAATGTTGGGAAAAGGAGAATATAAAGCAGTTTTTGATTTTTAAAACAGATTTAATGAATTTAGTTTGAAGTAAATCTGCACTTATTTTCCTAATGGAAATAGGGACCTCTGGCTCACACTCCTGCATAGTGGGTGGCGGTAATGCACCTCTGACATTGGATGCCATCCGCCGTTAAACAAGAAGAAGAAGAAGAAAGCCAAATGTAGAGTTGTTATCATGGCGGAAGCAGCGAAAAATCCGAAGAAAAGAAAACTTTTATCAGAGGGGAAAAGAAAAAAAGGAAAGCGGGAGCGTAACAAGCTAAATGCCCGGACAGGGATAAACATTGGCCTGGCGTTCACTCGCTGGCGTGAGCTGGAAGACGAGGAGGGTATTCGACTGATGCTGATTTTGCCCTGTTATTGTTGGATTGTAAGTACATGATGATTTATTTGAAAAGAAACATGATGAGACTACCTTATCAGTCCACATGGTTTATTTGTCTCTCGGGAAGTCCTGTCGGCTCGCTTCTCCTCCCTCTGTATGTCAACAAATGGAATTTGGTGTGAGGGGCTCTGTTTTATGACTGTGCAGTTACACTCAACGCCTGTAGAGGCCACTAGAGAGTTGAAAGCCGGAATCTTACATAGTGCTGCTTTAAGAAATGTAACAAGCCTTAAATCACTCCAGTCAAAATATACTCATACCCTACAGTTCTCTGCCCACCAACTTACAACCACAAGAGGTTGTTGTTGTTTTTTTGTAACAATTTGTTAATGTAAATTACCATGACAGTCCTGAGCCTGGGACAAAGCATAGCATTTAGCCACAAGCTAACTTGCACCCAGGTTTTTCCTTAATAGTTTTGCAGAGTTCATCAGTGAGTTATTGACTTTTTAAACCAATAAAATCATCATTTTATCTATAATTACTGCTGGAGTACATGACGATAAAGGTGACGGCTCAGATTCAGAGTTATAATGATTACAGTGCTAGCTTGTTTTGTAGCAGCTGCTATAGGTTTATTAAACACCTGTCAGCTAATGAAGGAGTGATATTTGAGTACTCATTCACTAATCCCAGGCTTTAAATTTGGATTTCTGGGGTGAGGGTAAATGTAACCTTTTTGCTTCTAATCATTTACTATTAGTATGCTTAACAGTTATATTTTATTTTTTATATTTTCAAGGCATCCCTGACAAAGCCAGAAGGCACCCCAGGGTGCAAGGCAACCCCCTGATATGGCAATTAACCAAAAATAAGGCCCTTTTTGCACTGGATCAATTCACTTGAATGACAGCCACAGTGTGTGTTTGGCAAGAATGTTATCAAGCCAGAGCTTTCAGACTTGAAGACATGCATCTCACATCTCCTGCACCAAAAATCTGGAAAATGGGAGGCTCGCCTATTTTTTCCACGAGCTGCTCAAATTTCTTGGCCAAAATAGACAGAAAATGACAAACAGTGAGCCATATTTGCCTTAATCCAGCTGGTATGTATGTTGATGGCAGTAGAATATTTAACAGATTAGATTAAAACTGTCAATAACTCTTCCTGTACGTGCCTCTTGGAGTTAAAGCTTGTTTTCCGCCTCTGTGGAGGAAACTCCCCATTTTGGTCAGAATGCTTTTGTTCTGCAGGTTTCTCAGGTCTGTTACGCAGTGAATCATCTTCCTTGTGGGGAGATTAATTTTGTTTTTCCTAAACTATCAATAGAAGCTCATCATCATCAGAAGTGCTGAGGCTGCAGGACATTCATGCACCTGGTTTGAAGCTTCCAGTGTGAAATAAACATAAAACACTTAACTTTTATCTACTATGTATGTGCATCGGCAACACAGTTTGAAAACAACCCCAGTTGTTTTGGGCTGTCTCTAATGAAGATAGAATTGTGCATGCATGAGTGTTTGGTTTGAGCTAATCATAAACAATGGTATGTGTGAACCCTTCATAATTGCAGGAAACAGTTCTGTGGTAAAGAGCTTACATTGTGACCTCCCCATACCAAAGTTGGTTATCACTGGACGCTTAGAAGATCATTAAAGACATTTAATGTATCCAGAGCTGCAGCAGTTCAGGATAAATCCACAGAAATATTACAAAACTAAATCACATCACTTAGAGAGGGGATTTTTTTTTTTACCTGGGCAGAAGCGGCAAACAGCCAACACTTCTTTCAGACTCAACCTGAACCATCTCTCCCAGATGCAATCCTGAGATGTAAACATGATGCAGCAACTTCTTAATCACCTTCTGTCTTCATCAGGATTTTTTGTTTGATGGGACAGAAGAAAGTTAATCAGACTGAATCTCGCAGACACGGGATGTCAGGAGGGTCTGTGAGCTGAAAAGCTGTGAACATTATCTTTAAATTATCTTCTTCTGTCTCTGCTTTGTCACATAAAACAAACTTGCCGAAAAAGTCATGTAAGGTACCAAATAAAACAGTTTAAGTGCCTCTTTGACACATTAAGGATGAAACAGGATGTCAGGCGTGGGGCCTCCTCATGGAGCTGCGGTTAATATTAATAGAATTGATGGGGTGTAATTATTAGGAGGATAACAGCTGTTCACCTTTACTTCTTTTCTGCCTGCTAGTTCAAGAGAGCTCTTCTGCCAAAAATGCCCCTTCCCTCCTCTTGAAGCTCAGACAGTACTTTTCATTAGAAACAGGCCCTGTAATCCATCATGTATTTAGGGGCCATCCACAGCAAGAAGAATTCAGGCGTATCCACACAAGTTTTTAGTCATATAGGTGTCTTCAGGTCCTCGAAAATGCACATTTCGATTAGGATCCCAGAGCGTATTAATCTGGAAACACCGGCCGGGTTTCTATATGGACACTGGGTAGGTTCAGAGATGATGACATCACAACCCTATCTCTTGTTAAATTGCATGTATGAACCCTGACAACAACAGACACTATGGCAGAATACAGTGTCACGTTTGTGCTGCAGAAGCTCCTGAGCTTGTTTAGGTTTTTACAGCAAATTCTTCTGCTCCTCTATGACCACTGTGAGCAACAAGAGGACACGGAGAACAGTATACAACAGAGTTTGTTGACATATTTCACGATGTACGCACAAGCTCCATGTTTACTGTGGTTATGATGTATGTCTGAAGCAGCGTTACAGCGCCACTTACAGGCCTGGTATATGCACTTCAGCGTTTTCAGTGTTTTCATCTCTGTGTGGACAGGGCCTGAACCCTGTGTTGTAGTGACCTCCTGTAGCCCATTGAACTGTTGACTAATGGCTGGGGATCAAATTAACTTACTGACTTACCAGCCAAGGTGGTAGGTAGATGGTCGAATTGTCTAAATGCAAATAAATCCATTCAACTGAAATTCAGGAGTTTAATCAAACTGCCTAAACAGTGTCTAATTAGAGATGCAAGATATTGGATTTTTGTCCATATACATTATGTTGGTATTTCTGACAGATACTAATAGTTTTCGTCAAGAGCAGAAGGTCTTTACTGAATGAAAACTGACTTATTGCTTATACAGTGAGAGTCTGTTTATATGAATATCAGATGTGAAATAAAGGGAAGAAATATTTTTACTCTTATATGAAGTATTTTGTTTTAAATGTACCCATGCAGTGATGATAAGGTTAAGCATTATGGTACATTTGTCTATTTTGGTTATATTACCATAGGTATATACTATTTATATGGCCAAAATATTGCCTGTAAATATTGGCAGACATTTCAATATCTACAGATACCAATATTCAACTGTAGGCTAATATCTGCTGATACAGATATCATACAGGTAATATCTTTCATCCCTAAGTCTAACAGTTAAAACGCTGTACTCAGAGAAAAATATCAAGTCACTTAAACTATGCGGCTGGTTTTCATTTTTTTCCATATTCCTAAGAAAACAAATTTCATCTCCACTTAACATTATTCAAGTTTTTAGCCAAAATCTAAATTCTTCTTTAAATTATAGATGAACACATCGAGTTCTGCCTTTGTCAAATTCAAATTATACTGACCCAACGTAAACGCATCAGTGTTACTAACTGGATCTCAAACGCATGACAAAAAACAGCTACATGTTGTGTAGCACTGTGTAGCTGGATTAGCTCAGCTAACTAGCTTATCCTGCTGGTGTCTGCAAGAATTTCAGCACAGCAGCAGATGAGTGGGCAGGGCAGAGCATGGAGTTAAACCAAAGGTGATCATATCAGTCAATACAGACATTAATTCAATCAGCAAATCATGCCTTTTTAACAAATGTACGGTGATAATGATGGGCTTTCTGTCAACTGGGGAGCCTTTACTTGTTTTGTGTTTTGTTCCAAAATAACTTTGGCCAAGAAAAAAAAACTAGGGATTAGGGCTGAACGATTTATCGTTTTCGGATCGAAATCGCAATTTCAGACAATGCAATCATGTGATCGCCAAAGCAGCCATTTTTTGCAGCGCTCCTGACTGACCAAGGATCTGTTGTCAACTATTTTACACAAACTATTTTCCAAATTTGTGGACAATTTGCATTTACCGTGGTGCTGGTAAGCAGGTCAACAACACAAAGCCTCTGTTTAGGAGTAGAAGTTGGAGTATCCCTTAAATAATGAAAACAGATTATTTATCATCAATATTAGATGAAGAATAATGTGTTATATGCTTTTGATCATTTATTTCCTCACTGTTGTCTATACTGTAAACAGTGAATATTGCACTGAAGTTTGATTTGAATAGAATTGTGAATTGAATTGAAATCGCAATATCTGCCAGAAAAATCACAATTAGATCTTTTCTCAAAATCGTTCAGCCCTACTCAGGATGGGGATTGATAAGATTTTAATGGTACCAGTTCCGTTAATTATTTTTTTTATTGATACGATTATTTAAAGATTCGCTTATCAATGCTTGCTGATTTTCTTTGTGGAAAAAGCAGGCCTACATTGTGGTTTCAGTGGCAACTATTTTAAACACATGGCACCCCTGATATTCAATGCTGTGCTGCATTGATTAATTCTTCTGCAAGTTGCTGGTGTCTCTGCTAAGTGAAAGTTGTGCAGTAAGTGTCCTTTTGCTGAAAGTGAATCCACAGTTTTAACTCATTCGTCCTCTGTCTGCCATAATTTTTCAACCCTTTGTCACCATGACTGCCCCTGATGAGTGTGTGCCATCCTTGAATTGAACTATGACTAATGATTAATGATATAGATTCTTTAAGAGAACTACGGTCGATTCTTAAGTGGAGTTGGTTTTCGACTTTTATCCCTAGTAACAACTCAGTTTCACTTCTCTTGTTTGTAGTAAACAACAAACAAACAAACACAAAAAAGCAACACTATGGCATGAACACCCTCAATGCTAGTGTTGTCAGTGTGGACTGTTAAAAATGTTAGAATGCTAAGGAGAAGGAAGCACTAAGGACATGTCATCATATTGCCTGGAATTGGAGCACAAGTCTAAATCAATCTGTAGTCAGGATAAAGCCAGAGTGAGCTCCAGTGTTTAGTGGTTTGTTTCTCTCAGTCATATAAATATCTGGCTCTACGTCACTGCTGGTGTCAGCTCCAGAGCAGCAAGCTGCATTATATTAAACTTTGGGAATGTAGAGTGCAGCTTTCAAAGGTGACAAGGGCTCACTTTTTGTATGTTAGTGAGATCTCTGGGTGTGAAGTCACACTGGCTGGGTTTTCTGTTTTGTCCAGTAAAAAAAATCACAGTCTGTATTAATGCTGGTGGTCCAGTTATTCGGTCAGGACATATGTTCACTGATTCTTCTTCTGCTACCGTGAAACCAGACACAGCTGCCCTGGAAGAGGACGCACACACCGAGACAAGATAATGATCACAACTCAGTGTCACTGTTAGAGGCTAAACTTCCAAAAATACTGTAGTCATTATGAGAGTGTATGTGTCTGTTTGCATAATAATGTGCAGGGCCTTGTGTGCTGGCTTTGGTGGCTTGGATGCGTTGCTTTAACAGCCGCTGTTGTGCTTTGTAGCGTGTGTGTTTTCTACCACTTCCTGTCTCCATGCAAGTGTGTGTCTGTGTGTGTGTGGGTGTGTGTGTGATGGGGGACAGAGCTCAGGGGTGAGAAGTTCATTTGAGTCTGTCAGCGCCCAGTAAGAGGAAGTGATGTCGTGCCTCTGCCTCAGAGGGGTGGGATTGGTTCATGTTTGTGTGTCAGCTGCTTGCTGCAGGGCACATGTCTCCATGCAGATTCTCATTTATTTGCAATGCAAAAGCACAAAGGGAACAAAATCAGACAATGTCTGGTAGCCAGAAAGAAAAGCAGGACAGTGAGAGAACAAAGGGCTCTGGAATATGGACCAAAAATCAGATCTATTTAAATAATGTTTCTAGGTATAGATTTTTCATTAGAGAAAGACGTAAGAGAAGATTCTTGCTCGTCCCACAGCCTTGCTGGAGACTTAGTTTGAGAATATGATGTTGATCACATTCATGATTTCTGGCACTGTATGAAAATAACTGAGCTCTGGAAAGAAGTATGGAAAGAAATGAAAGCAATATTAGGATGTGAACTTATGGTGTTTTAGGTGCTATATCAGGGAAATGACACACATGAAAACATCCAAAGCAAAGACAGATGTCCTGTTGAGAGAAAAATTGCATAATAAGAGGGAAAAATGTTTAAATAGGACTTTTGGGATCCTGCAGAAAGCTACTCACAAAGCATTCTGGGATTGCTCTTACCGTGAATGAAGTGTTTGATTGACAAAGCATGCAGAACAAAGTGGGGAAATTGATATGATATTGGTAAGCGAAATGAAACACAGTATTGATTCTACAATGGAGTTGATAATGATTCATCACAAGAATTTGTTTTAATTCCCATCCCTTTATAGGACATATATGGCCTTTGGGCCTTTTTTTCAGTTTGATAATCTGTCCGTTTAGTGCTCAGCTTAGCATTGAACATCCTTTGTTTTTTATATACATCTGAGTTTGAGGACATTTTGGTAGCATGACAGTAGTTATTATGTGGGGTTTCATTTTAGTTTAGATAGTTTTTTGAAGTGTTTTGTTTCTGTTGAACTTTTTTGCCTTTTTTGATAAGGAATAGAATTGGAGGATAGAGTTGGAGGCAGGGCGAGACACCTTTATTGATACGTTAAAAAAATACTCTTTAACTTAAACCAACACTATGTAGTTTTTCTACCCTAATATAATATTTCTAGAATCATTGTGATGGTACATCTCCTTACAACAGGTTGGATGACACCTCTGTCATGGTCTGAGGGGGTCTGTATCGCCTTCACTGGCACTATGTCACTTCGATGTGGATGGTAGGAACACTTCCACACTAAAAAACTACAAATTTTTACAGCTTTGACTGCTTTATGGCATACATCAATTCCCCCTTGAGGCGAAAACTAAACGTTGGGAAAAGGAGAATATAAAGCAGTTTTTGCATTTTTAAAACAGATTTAATGAACAGAATTTAGTGTAAAGTAAATCTGCACTTATTTTCCTAATGGAAATAGGGACCTCTGGCTCACACTCCTGCATAGTGGGTGGTGGTAATGTTCCTCTGACGCTGGATGCCACCTGCTGAAGAAGAAGATGAAAGCTAAATTTAGAGTTGTTGTCATGGCGGAAGCAGCGAAAAACCCGAAGAAAAGAAAACTTTTATTGGAGGAGACGAAAAAAGGAAAGCAGGAGAGTAACAAGCTAAATGCCCGGACAGGGATAAACATTGGCCCGGCGTTCACTCGCTGGCGTGAGCTGGAAGACGAGGGTATTCGACTGATGCTGATTTTGCCCTGTTATTGTTGGATTGTAAGTACATGATGATTTATTTGAAAAGAAACATGATGAGACTACCTTATCAGTCCACATGGTTTATTTGTCTCTCGGGACGTCCTGTCGGCTCGCTTCTCCTCCCTCTGTATGTCAACAAATGCAATTTGGTGTGAGGGGCTCTGTTCTACGACCGTGCAGTTACACTCAACGACCATAGAGGCCCCTAGAGAGCTAAAAGCCGAAATCTTACATAGTGCTGCTTTAAGCAGTTTAAGCATTTAGCTGGCAAACCACATGCATCTCAAGTCATGATGCTAGAATTGAAGACCTTGACATGATTTCTGTAAAAATCAAACAATACCTGGTTGATACCATTGAAATAAAAGCAGGAGCCCGAGACACCTGATATTTGGTAATGTTTTTCTTTTTTGAAAAAAATAAATTGTAAACAAACTTCTGCATGCTGCCTAAACTGACCGAAGACTTTGGCAACATCTTCCAGTATAGAAGTTGTAATATTTCTGCACTATTAAATGCCATGTATTTTAAAATGCTAAAAATTACTCTATTTTAAGAACCAGTCAGACCTTTGCCCCTCAAAAGTTCTGCAGACAGCTTGAAAAAGTAGAAAAGTAGAATATCAAAGTAAATAAATTACTCAGTGCCTAGAAATCCTGGCATCTTTGATACATGCTCTCAGTTGACTAATCAGCTCATAGAGTTGCTGTAAAGATAAAACATGTTTTTTTGAAAAGAAAAAAAAAATGACAGAAAGAGCTGTAGTAGGATGTCAAACAATAAAAAGAAAAGAGGTTTACATAAAATGTCCATCAATGATGATTCCTCACAGATTTGATTGATAGATCTGTTTTTAAGGGTACTGAGACTTGTAATTCTACATTTCTTCACAAGACAAGTATGTTGCAAGAGTGGAATGAATGTATTAAAAGTTATTGGCATACTCCTCAACACCGTCATCATGCACAAAAACATTGGCAGCATTTCAGTACTGAAAAGTTTTTTGGAATTTGGCCGTTGAGCTGGAGTCACCCTGCAAATGTTGATTATTATGAACAAGGAATGGCCTAATATTGGGTGCTTAGGTCCATTATTTTTGTTAAAGTGTTATTGAAACAGGCATGGAGATGGGAACATGGGATAGGTTTGTGATAGCTGACATTGCAATATGACAGAGGCCCCAGAAAGTTGGCAAAAACAAAAATGATGAAGAGGGGCAGAGGAGGGGTGATGAGGTTATGATAGACTAGCATGGCCTGGTTGTGTGTTGACTTTTGGTCCAGCTCTAGAGATGGAGGCAGACTGCAGAGCTTCACATCCTGTAGTTATCAGTAAACAGACAGAGGCCTGCAGGCATCGATGCTGTGTTTTTAGATGCGCTCAGACGCACTTTACTATCATGTCTCACTTTTAGATGATGTTTATGTGACAAACAAAGGCCTGTATTTGTTTCATAGGTGAGTAAAATTAAATAGAGATAAACTATATTATTAAGCCAAAAAGGAATATCTTAGATCAATGGTTCTTTGTACCCAGAAGTGGGCAGTGTTTGTAAAGAAGTGATACTGCATTTTGGTGGTGTAGTTATGAGTCAGGGTTATCTTCCCTGTTTTTAATCTGTAGGTTTATGTTTCTGCTCTTTTGACGGTATTCATCAGCTGTTCATTCCATAAAGACACCATTGTACACAGAATCATGTCTGAGTCCGTCTCAGAGACTCGCAGTCACCAAGTGCTGAGTACAATTACATTTTTGGGGGATGCACAGGAGAGGCTGGGAGCATTAGCCTCTATGTGGACGCAGGGCCATGCAGACATACAGCATTGGCAACAACATAGCTTCAGTTTAAAAGTACAAATCGGCCTTTTTAGTGGCTATCAAAGTGGTAATGTATAGGCAGGGTTAATCACATAACTATGCACAGAGTTTTTAGCACTTGTATGTTAAATGTGTTTTTTTTATTAACTTTGTAGGAGCCCTTTGTGTTAAACTAATTTTGTGAAGTAACTGAAAATGCTGTTCATCATTCAACACTGGAACATACCAAGGAAATATATGTAGCAGAATGTTAAGATTATCATACCTTTACACCTGTCCTCTGTGAATTTTCTTTAATATTTACTTTAGCATTACACATCATCTCATCCCAACTCGCCATGGAATTTTTACAAGGTGGCTGGACTTATATAGTTTGGATAAAGATAGTTTTGAAAATTCTGCCATTTTGTATGAATACATGCACAACACCCTGAAAATTTTATATATATATATATATATATATATATAAACTTTCAGGAGTTTTATGCATTTATGACAAAGAAACACAATCGTGTCCATTTCAGCCACAGCAGGAGGCTGTTTTTCAAAGAAATACTTTTGCTGATCAGTGATTCAAATCAAATGATTTCATGCTGCTATGGAATTGAAACTGCTCTCACCAGGACGGCTTTTATTCAAAAGTATTTGCTCCGTTTGCACTTTATTTGATGCATGGCCTTAAAGTCAAGTCTTAGATATTTTTAGATCTATTTTTTGGACTTTTATTTTTAATATCTTCTACAACAAATTATTCAAGAAATAGTCAGTTTAACTGATTCATAGCCCAGCCCTAGCATTGATATAGAAACAGCGATTCAATGAATCTAGCAGAGGCTGCTTCTAGACTGCAGTAGTAGTTTTGTTTCTGAGAAGGAACAACAAACAAGAGTAGATAGATAAGGCCATTAAACATGTTTCTTTTTGTTTATAATGAAAGGTCATGTTTAGAAATTGCTTTCAAAAACATTTTCTAATTGATAAAAGTGATTTATGTTCTTGTGAATAGTTATATTCTTTGGTTAAAAAGTATCCTGGGGTAGTATTACAGATACTTTTAAACTGCTGTCTTTCAACCAAACTCTGTCATTGTGCCATTAAAGACAGCGTCCTGAGCAGATGAAGCAGAATTTCGTTACCCATCCATGCAAGACTGACGATGGCACAGGGAGGGGCTCAAGAGGAAAAAACAAGTATACCAGCGTTTTTGAGCCTGGAAGGGCTCTTTATTATAACAGACAATTTATTGGCTGTATATGTTTGGTTATATTTTTTCCATGTATTGGCTGTATTATCAGCATGATGCATGAATGTACCAATGTGCTTTGCCTTTTTATCACTGAATCTGGAGAATGAGATGTTGGTTTTCTTGTATCAGTTCTGTTTGTAACACCAATAGACTATCACAAAGGGAGGGGCAGTTCAGTTTTGGCAGAGAGTAGAGAATCTGTACTCTTGACAAAAAATACATCTATCGATGCTGGTATTGGCATTAATAAGGTAGAAAATATCAGCATATCAGATCAGCAAAAATCCTATATTTTGCACCTACACTAAACATACTCAATATGCTGATTTTTACTTTTTATGGTCTTTTATCTGTTGTTGCATTCAACACAAATGTATATTCTATTGTATCTTACGTCTTCTACCTTGTCAGCAAACCTGCTAAAGTCACATCAGTTTATGATCTGCGTGTTTCTGTGTAACTTATATTCTTCGTTTTCCTCTTTTTCTCCCACAGACCTGAAGTGCACAGAGAACCACACCTGACCACAGCAAACCACAACAAAACCGACCACAGCAGGTCGTGTCCAGTTACTGTCCCCCCTCCCTTTCCCCCTCCTTCCCTTGCCTGAAGGCTTCATCCTGCATCGTCTTTATTAAACAAAAGGGAATTGTGCTGATAGTCAACCTCACACCACTGGGACCAGACAGGAGACCCAGAGGTTCCCCCCCACTGGAGCCCTAAGCTGTGCTTGGCAATGCCTCAGGTGAGGACACAAAACTGTGTGCATGTAGACAATTTGTCATCTGCAGAGACACTTTTCAGAGCTACGCCACCGTGACATCACAGCATAAGGCAAAATGTCACAAAACTGGAGGCAAACATGAATCACCGTCACATGCTAGCAGGCACCACGGGAGTCTGAACATGTTGAAATAATACATTTAACAGTGAGTAATCTACTGTAGTCCACTGTAGAACAATAAGCAAGCCAAAAGTCTGTTTTTTACACAAGTCCAGCCTTGCTCGTGTTGATGGGAAGCTGCCCTTTGAGATCATTAACATCAGATCAGTAGTGAGAGTTGGTCTTTTTGCTGTCAATTTATCCATGCTGTTATTTTTGTCTTTAACAACAAAAATGAGAAAAAGGGACATTGTCTATCAAACAGAAGCCCACTCTCATTGTTCACCTTATAATTAGCTCTCATTTGCAAACAGCACATGTCTATTTGCTTGTTACATTTTGTCTTGATTTGGGTTATAATTTCAGCGTACCCCATTTATTTAACAAGTTTATTTGCTAAATCATATATCACTGTTGCTTTTGATGGAGCTTTATGACAAAATTAAGGAGAAAAGACTTCAGAGAGTGCAGCCAGCCTCTTTGTTGTTTACAGGGATACTCAACAAGTGGAGACTAAACTGACATAAAAACAAAAACAAAAAAAAAAACACAGAGCTTGCACAGAATTTAATACAGTCAACTTGATGTCTCAGTGCCCCATTCTTAATTGAATACCTTTTAATGCTTTTAAACAAGGTCTAAAAGGGTAATAGTAATGGGAAAAGCTGACATTTAATAATAACCTAGTAATAACTTTATAAAGAATAGAGATTTACATAGTGCTTTGACAGCAGACAGAGTTATGTAGAAAACAAAGCACCAGCGGTAATTTTGACTGCACTTTTTAATTTAGTTTTAGTCTTTTTTTTAGTTATAGTCCAGTTTTCGCCAGGGGAAAAAAGGTTGTTGACGAAAACTATGACGAAAATAATTAGTCAACAAAATTAACATTGCAAAGCACAATAACTAAGCATAAAAAAGTAATCCAACAACAAACACAAAAAAGTGCAGAAAACAGACACACAAACCAAAAATAATCAATGTTAGTAACCCAAGCACAATAAAAACTAATGTTATAAGTCATAGGAACCCGGGGTATTACAAGAACCCATCAACATGAAATAAGGTGAGACCATAAGGGCCAGGAATAAAAGATAAAAAGAAATTTAATGAAATAAGAAAAAAACAAAAGAAGAAATTAAATAAGAGTTTGAACCAGTAGGAAATACAAACACTAGAAAGACTGAATATCTTTGTGAATGAAATGAAAGAACTGCCAGCCAGCACAGGCCAAAGTGTCTGGAGGACTGTTTGTCTTCTCCAGTCCCTGCCCACTTATGAAATATCAGATTGATCTCATCAGTAAGATCTTCACTGAATTCAAATTGACTCACTTAATACAGACAGGTAAAAAATCCAGTTAACACATGGAGATGAGGCAAAATAGCTTTTCAGTTGTAGAGAGGTCATGCTTGAAAGAGTTACGTGTTAAATTTGGTATCTCCCTGAAGGCCCAAAGGAAACAACACAGAGTGATTTGTGATAACATTATTTTACGTCCTGTTATTTATTCATTTATTATATATGATATGAAGGGAGTGACATGTGGTGAAGAGTGTTACAATTATTTCATGTTCAGTTTTTTTATTTCCCTTGGTGCTGAATTAATAGAAGCATTACCTAACCAGCCTCAGGAGGGGACACACTCAGGCCCCATGAAATGTGTCTCTGCTTTAAAGGGGTGCAGCTTTTCCTTCCCTCCTGGTTCTTGTTTTGCACTTTATCTTCTACCAAGGAAAGTAAATCTGTTTAGAAGACTCACTTGACAGCATGTTTTGTCTAACAGCAAGATTTCCATTAATTTAGTCAAAAATGCAGTGTTGAAGCTCAGCAATCTCACTTCTTCCCTTATCTGCCCTCTGTGTTTATTTTAATTACAGACATGCTTCTGTCTTTCAGTCATCTAAAGATGTATTTTTTAATAGATGTAGATTTACTAAGCCACATACACTAGTGTTGAAAAATGAAGCCAGTAATCAGGAGCAAAAAGAACTGCAGTTCCTTGATTGTCCACTTGTTTGCAGTGTCACTGGAGTTTACACATGGACCTCTTGATAAATTCATATTTTACTGTAGCAATAAGGAGGCCTGTAGGCTGGTTAGAAAACCAGTGTCACGTTGATAGATGTATATTTTTGTCCTGATGCTGTGCAGGGGTTAAGTTTAGCATAAAAAGTAGTTTTAGACAGGTCCTGTACCTCAAATCTCACATTACCAACATGATGGGCACTGCAGGTTCGCTTCAAAAGCCCCCTGCATTAAATCAAAGGCTTGTCACTCATATTTGATTCATTGTTTTCTACACTTTGTCTCTCTTTCAAAAAAATATCTTGAAATGGCGTTTTGTATTGTTTGTGAGCCTCTCTGTCATCTCATTAGCTGTATCCATTGGCTTTGTGTGTGTGATAGCTCACACAGTTGTGTTTACCTGCACGCAACTACATCCAAATGCTCCACAGGAAGGAGAGGAACAAAAACTGTGCAGACACTTTTGGGGTTTGCTTGTTCTCCTCTTATTCTCCATATTCCTTTCCAAAAACTAACACTTTATGTTACATGTTGTACAACAAAATAATCTACTTACTCTTTAAAGGATGATAAAAAGAAGGTAATTGCTTGGTCTAACATTTGTTTCTGTATTGTTGTAGCCCAGCGTCAGTGGGATGGAGCCTCCCTTTGGGGACGCATTTCAGAACTACTCGTTTGCTGACCAGGCCCTGACCAGCACTGAGCTGCTCGCCACCAGCTCTGACCCAGATTTCATGTACGAACTGGTGAGTAGGCTGCACACACATGCACGCTAATACACTGAAAAATGGTTTAAATCCTGTGGGAAAAAAAGTAAATGTTCTTAACTTAAGATGAAAGCGTGGGCACAGTTAAGTTTTATAGTTAAAAGCTCTTGGTACAAGTTACTATTGCCCACACCTGCATGTGGACACACACACCCACACTCATGCACAGCCCTGTTACAGACAGACTCCAGGCATTGCTGACCGGTCTCTAAGCCCGACTCCGTTTCAGATCAGCCACAGCTGCTCACGCTGTGCCATCACTGATCTATTAGAGGGTCATCTAATCTAACAAAGAAGGCCAATTAGCTAATTTCCCATTACATTGCTAATGAGTTTCTCTGACACTTTAAACCCCCTTTCTTTTTGTAATCATTAAATCAAGAAAACACTCAAGCTATAAATAAACAGTTACATGCAATCATCTCTACTGCCTGTGTGGCACTGTAAAGCAGAGGGGGTTTTGTTTCCATTTGTTAAACAGCCGTGTGACATTTGCTGGCTTGCATTAAGGATAATTTGAGTGAGCATAAAAAAGACAGCTCACCTGTCAGCACTCACACTGTCAGCTGCAGGTGTCCTCATTAGTTTACTGTTCACTGGAGACTAAACAATAGAGATTCACTGCCATGCTCTCAGTTTCTTTCACCATAGTAACACAATAAAAAGACAAAGGAGTGTTAGATGAGCTCTTCTCTTTTTCTGCCTTACTGATAGTTTCCTAAGAAACAGATACATACAGCATTTGTTATAATGCCTCGTCTTTGACAAAATCAAAAGCTTCTCACTGAAGATAAGTGTTGAAATGATGTAACTCAAAAGCTCTACAGACAGTCACCCTTATAGGCACACAGTGATTGGAAACCATAGTGCTGTAATGTTGGTGAATTTCCAGTGCTTGTTTTTGTATATGTTTCATCAGTCATATTGAATATCAAGGGTTTCTGTGATCACTTGCTGCAGGCTTTATTCACTGGCCTCTCAGTCAGTTATAGCTGCCTACCACTTTCTATTGTTGATTCAGGAAGATAGCTTGACCACCTTAGAAAGTTGCACTTTTTTCTGTTCCCCTCAGTGTGTACCTGTGTATGCATGTTTGTGTGTGTGGAGACTGTCATGCCCAACTCGACGCTGTGGCTGCAGTGATCAATAAAGTGCAAAATAAAAGAAAAAAAATGGATATTACTGAATTGAAGTAGTTTATGTCGATGTTTTATCACAGGGGGCTTCATAAAACAGGAAATCACGGTGGTAGCAACATAACAGCTGCACAGTGGATTTAAAAAGTTAAATTGTCTGCTCCTCTTTACTGTGGACGTCCCATTGTTCTCTCTCTTGACCCACATGAACAACGTGCAACTGTTGGTAATTTCATAATTAGTGCACTGACATGTTTAGTCACATGATATTAAAGCTTTATATATATATATATATATATATATATATATATATATATATATATATATATATATATATATAAAAAAAATATATATATATATATGCACTCACACATATATATGTGTATATATATTTAACTATATTTTTATTCAAGTATTTTTATAAATATAACAAAACAGATCAACAGAAAAACTTTCAATAAGGTTAAATCAGGGTTGTTTTATTCATTGTCCAGGTATTGTTATTCTTAGTCCATCAGATCTTCCAAATGAATGTGTATCCTGGGTGGGACCCTTACAAAGCATTTGCATGCAGACCAATCATTAACCTTGAGTTAGTCACTGAAAAGACTAGAGGTACAAATAAAGTTACATATGTAGTTATACTAAAAAAAAATAAATACCAACTACATCCTATCATATATTTTTGTTGAGAAAAGTTATCCATTTGGACTAATAATTACTGAATATATCTAAACAAAGTCTAAAGCTTAAATATATTTTGCATTTAAATTTTACTCCCTCCAAAAATATAAGTTTTATCTGTCTAAAAAAAGAAACCCATAGAAGAATTTATTGTATTGCGATGTTGGCTGAAGCTCAAGCCCGTCATGTGTTCTGATCAATTTTGTCATGTGTAATAGACTGCATGAAAACAAATGTGATGAAAAGTAATACTTCAATACTGCAATGACGATAATTATCACAATTAACGTGTGATATGTCAATTTTATCTCCAAAGTTTGTAGTTTTCTCTCATGTTTGCCCAAAACACTGATCTGTGTTCTGTTTTATCTTTACCTGCAGATTCATAAACCTTATACACAATTGTTGTGCAGGAAGTTTTTTTTAGATAAGTGTAATTTAAGCTTTTAATTTAAAAAGTACACTAAGGCCACCTCTTGAGCAAAGTCAGACTCAGATTCAAAATTAAATCAACGGCTTGTCGCTCATATTTGATTCATTGTTTTCTACACTTTGTCTCTCTTTCAAAAAAATATATTGATTAGGTGTTTTGTATTGTTAGTGAGCCTCGCTTTCATTTCAGTAGCTGTATCTATTGGCTTTGTGTGTGTCATAGCTCACACAGTTGTGTTTACCGGCACACAGCTGAACAACAAAAACTGTGCAGATACTTTAAAGGACGATATAAGGAATGTAATTGCTTGTACTAACATTTGTTTCTGTATTGTTGTAGCCCAGCATCAGTGGGATGGAGCCTCCCTTTGGGGACTCATTTCAGAACTACTTGTTAGTCCTATTGGTTATTGTGTTTATATACACATGACATTGTCTACTTAATGACAAATAGTGTAATTTTTTTTGTCATTATGGTCACCATGCCCACCCCCACCAGTGCACTCAAGCAAGTTTCCTACCATAAAACAAGTGTATATTTGATAAATATTACTAAAGCATTAAACATGCATTGTTTAATTAATTTTCAGAGAAATGATGGAGATGTGCCATCAGTTAACACACACACACTCCACCCATTGCGCTGCCAAGATCAGGGAGAATAAAAGAGAGAGCTGTTTACAGATCAGCCTGAGTCTTAGTACTTTTATTAACAGCATCATCCTGATTTTCGACTGCTGTTCAATCGTTGCCTTCCTCTGTCTATCTGCCTTTGATATGTGTGACTGATGGTTAGCTAAAGTTTTTTAAAGTTCTTCCCCTCTTTTCTGTCGCAGCAGAAGAGTCAAAACTACAAGAGTGCAGAGAAACATAGTGTAACCCTGTAACGCAAATTTATATAACAGCAGAGCAAGAAGGCTCATATTCACAGATACCTACATCCACTTTCTCTCTGACGAGATGCTCCAGCCTACAGCTGCTCTGCTTACAGAAGCTACTCGCAGTGCACAGTTAGAATCACAGCATGGAGAGTCATTTGTGGGTGTTTTTTGTATTTATTTATTTCCTAACAGGGGTCCTTTGCAGTGGACTCATGGTTTATCATTCATGCCTTATGTCTATCATTGAATTATAGTCTGATGTCATAATTCTCGGTCTTGTTAGTGTCATCTCATGAGTCTTTTTTTTTAACTTAAATGTCTCAGTGCAGGTTCAAAAAAACCTTTATTTTGCTCTACATTTCTGGCAGTAAAGAGTAAAGTAAAAACAATCAAAGGTAAACAATCTCCTTATGAACAACTTTATTGATTCACCATTATATTTGCCTCATCTCTGCAGGACAGAGACATGACCCACCGGCAGAGCCCCTGCAGGGACAGCATGGTGGGGGTTGGGGACGGAGGTAAGGAGGTGGAGGGCTGCGTGGATCAGCTCATGGGTCTGGGGGAGTGTGAAAGAGAAATCTGCAGCAACACAGCATTCGAACAGTGGGACTCCTACTGGGAAGACCTCACCAGGTACACGATCATTTATTCATGGCTGTAGCTTAATTAAGATTGAGTTTGAAACAGCTGCAAGAAAATAACACATTTAAAATGTCCTGATGAAATGCATCAAACTGTGAAGTGGATTCACCATCCACCATAGTGTCCACATACTTTCTGCTTCATCTGTCTCCAAATAATTCCCTCGGAGAAAGAAACACTTGGAAAAGAGAGTCACTCTCACTAGCTGCTTTAAATGCAGAGCTTGTGAAGCCCTCTGTTCATAGCTTCAGCAAGTCCATGTGGGGACAAAATTTAACAGTTAAAAAAATTCTACAAATATTCATCTGATTACTTTGAGACACAGTGCCTTACATTTTGTTTACAATAACTTATTTTTCATTATTATTCAAGCCCACGTCATACACATTGTCCTGCTGCTGTAATATAGAGCAAACGGACACAGTCGTTTCTACTAAATCACAACCACAAATATATCAAGCAAGGTTTGTTATTATCAAACCCCAAAAACGATACCTCGCCTTTTTCTGAGCAGGGAAACAACACTTTGGTGACCCTGTTTTTTCAGAAGGTGTGTTTTGGGCAGGAATGACTCAGCTTTTGGCTGAGAGGCACAGACAGAGCAGAGAGGTCAGAAACTGTTGAGAGACTGACTAAATTGTGTTATGTTTTTGTCTTTTTATGGATGTCTTGACTGAAGACAAAAATATAGTAACGCAAGTGTAAAACTTTAGATTTAGGTCATACTTTCAAGTCAACTCCCTAGTGAACAGTGCCCTGTGCTGCAAACAACTTGTAAATACTTTGCTGTCCTTGTGTACAAGACTTCAAATGATTTGTTTTACAAAAGATGTTTTTTTCTTGTTCATGTTACATCATTTAACAAACATATCATTTATAACTAATGCCACCCACTTCAAGATCAATACAAGAGCTCCACCAAAAATAATCTATGCCCATTATTTGATGAGTCAGTGCAGTCATTTTCTTTGTAAAGCAACATTTAGGAAAATGGAAAAAAAGTAACAAATTACTAAATAATTATCAAAGCTAATCACTTCAAACTAAGAGTATCAGAGAAATTTATTCCACTTAAGATACCAAAGCATCCAGTTTTTGCTATTTTTTAGTTCAAAATGAAATTATTTTAAGATTAATAGAGACACATAGTGGGACTCTGGTGTTTTACTGCCCTTAAACAAATTTTTTCGACACTGTCATTACCAGTAAATGTGCACACATCTTGTGTTTTTGTGTTCACAGTGGGCGAAACACACCGAGCAGCACCGTGTCCACCCAAGTAAAAGGCTGTGTGTGTTTACAATAAAATGACTGTGCAGCAATGTAGCAAACATGCATTCTGTCCTGAGCAATTTGATGTCTGATGACACAACGTCAGTTTTTAGTGGGACTTCCCAGTTTGCATAGTTATGTATTACTCTGTTAAAGACTTCAACATCAGGGGATGGCTGGTTTACCTGGACACAGTTTGACTTGATGCAGCAGTTCAACACTTTCGTCTCCAATATAACAGCTAAGCAACCTTTTAAAGGTGTGTTTGGCTTGTCGGTGGGGGGGAGGGGGTTCAAAGAAGTAGACTTACTGTAGTTTCTTGACTATAACACGCACTTTTTCGCTCTTAAATAAGGTCTAATTTTCGTATCAAACAGGAGTACAAGCAAAATACTTACCATATTTTGTCTTGCCAACATCGCAATTGCAACACATCTGATACAAAAAGCTGAAATATTCTCTTTCTCTGCAAAAACACATGCAAACACAGGGCGCTGCCATCTTGTGAGCAAGGAGATGCAAAATAGCTGTGCTGTGACTGGTCGAAGACATCGTCATGTTTATAGCTGGTCTCTGATTGGTCGGTAAACTACGACAGAGCATGCTCGGGCGGAAAACGAGTAACTGCGCATGCGTGAAGCAAAAGGTGTTTCCGCATCCAGTTGAGAGAGAAAATCCTGTAAGGTATTTGCTGTGAAAATACTGAAATTTCATTGATTAAAACTTTGAATAAAGGTCATTTTTGAGTTGTCTGAGAGAGTAAGGTTTGGGCAAAATGTGGGTGTGTGTTACATTGGAGTACAGTGTCTTTTCAGGCAAAAATCGTAAAAATATGGGGTGCATGTTATAATTGAGGGCGTGTTATAATAGAGAAATCACGGTAGGCTTAAATTTTAGTGAAGAGGCTGCTAATCACATTGTGACTTTGTGCTCTTGGTGGTGGTAGCTTAAGACAATTACTAATTACAAAATGTTTTTTCACTATTAAAGTCCTCATTTGTAATATGGTCAAGTGCTTTTATTGTGAACTCCAAAAACAGGAAATGTCTTGTTTTCAGTGGGAGCTTAACACAGCTGGGAAGAAAAACACACCAGACATTCAGTCATACCTTCAACTCTAAGAAACGCTCGCACACAAACTCATGACATGATCTTATTTGTATTTCATGCTTGACATCAACTTATATATAGCGCAACACCTTGATTTAAAATAAGAAGGGGCTTTTTGTGCAGAAATGCTTTTAATACATAATCCATCCTATTTTTTAATACCAAAATATAATACCATCACAACAAACACAACACCATGGTATGAGATGTATTTCATAATCATCTCCAAATTTAAGGATGATATAAATTAAAGTAGTGATCAGATTTCATTCGCATGACTAACCAAACTGACTGGGCAGAAAAGGGACCCCATTGTTTACTTTGCTGTATTCATCTTCATATTTTGAAATTATTGGCAGGCTACACGGTGAAGCTCTGCTATGATATCATGCTGTTATGTGACTGAAGCAGCGCGTCTTACACCTCTGCTAATTAGGGATATGACTGATGGCAGGAACTGGAGCAAAATCTGAGTTTTAACATACCAAACTGTGCTGAACTAAATTGGACTTCTTGTGAAAATGCATCCTCAGTCAGTTTGTTAGAGGAAGTGCCTTCTGTGTCAAGGCTGAGTCTTTACTTTAGTGACTCATGTTTGAGTCTGACCCAGGCCTTGCACTTTATAGTCCTCCTCTGTCTTTGTGATATCGCCTCATACTAATAATAAAGCTGAACTGTCAAAAGAGGGTTTAGACACAGAGGAGTTTACAGTCAGTGTGCTCAGAAGTCTTGTTTTTGTTGTAGGAAAACTCTCGCTGCGGACATTATCAGACTGGACAGTTGCCTAAAGGTTTTGCAGTAGTAATATTTACCATCCTTGACAGAAACTCCTAAAGACAGGACATCCTGGTCTGACAGTGGACTACTGAAGGCAGCTCCTGGTTTTACTTGAAGGCAGGGAGCGGCCTAAAAAGGTCAGCAAACAACAAAGAAGCTGCCTGCTGCAGTCTCCTGAGATCTTTGGTGATGCTCCGTCTGTCCTGCAGCTATCCTGATGAGTCTTTGCTGCCAAAATAGTTTGTGTGGTTTCTGAAGTCTAAGGTCATTCAATCCTGAGCCAGATTCTGCTGAATGTTGCCAATTCTGCCTCCATCAGATTTTCATTGTGTTTAAATGGCCTACAAGTGATTCATTCATTTCAACTTTGACTGTCCAGATTTGTGTTTGTGTGTCAAAGGAAGTCATAATACAGTGCTCAGCATAAATGAGTACACCTCTTCAGATTTGTCAGAAAACCTTTAGTTTCCTTTCAAAATCAGCATTTTCTATGGCATACTATACCACAAAATACCCCCCCCCCCCCCCCCAAATGTGGGCCATTGATTGCAAACAAGATTCTTTAAGTTGCACACAAAAAAGTATTTTTCTCAATTTAAGATCAGGATGCAAAAATGAGTACACCCCAATCAAAGGGGTGGGAGCAAAGCTAAATTTTAGTTATCTTACTACCCTTGGTAAAAAAAAAAAATGATATGTTAAACTCAGCTTTGTCAAAACTTTGGAAATTGTTCTGTTGTTCATTTAGATATTGATTAATACATTGCTTTTAATTGGGGTGTACTTAATTATGCTGGTCACAGTATATCAATACTTTTGAATAAACCTTTGCTCCTTTTAATCTTTTTACCAAAGCTCATTAAAAGATAAATTATGACAATGTTTATGTCCAAAATACAACCAGCAATTGTGTCTCTGAGAAGGCCTTAGAGCTTCAGTTTTGATGCTCTGGTCCTTTTATTTCTTGAGAAATTACGATGTTTGACAACATTTAGATTTCTATTCATTGCCATAAAATTACTTATCTTGGAGTGAGAGCTATACAGTAATGGTACTTGTGACAATTTAATACAAATGAAACCTCTGCTTGAGCTGGGCACTGAAAGGCATATTTACTAAAGCTTAATTATTATTATTTTTTTTTTACTAAAGTTTAATTTAGTTTAATTTTCTAACATGGCACAGAGCATTTTGACATCTTAAGTTTCAAAAAATTACTTCTCATGTTATCAACGAAGCTGTGGCTGTCCATACTTTATTTCCATCAACTTTGACTTCAAAACAAATTTAGTTTTTTAACAAACTCTATATAATCTGATGAAAAATGGATCACTTTTCTTAAGTCTAGATGGTGGGTTTTGGTTGGGTTTGTTATTAAACACGACTTTATGTCACATTTGCCTTTGTCAAAATTTGGGACAGCTGTTCCATATATTCCTTAGCTTATGCCACCCCTCTGTTGGGGTACCTGTCTTACCCTAAGTGGTGGATCTAGACACACTAAAGTCTACTGAGCAGGGCTATTGTTTGCCAGCGTTTACAAGCTTTTTTTAATTTATTTTTTTACCAGTATTGCATTTCACTGTCTGGTAAATAAAGATAAAAAACAGCAAAATGTAATGGTGGGTAAACAGGCCTTCAGAAAAATGAAGAAATAGTCAATAATATGATGATTATTTTCTTTGGGATTATCAACTTAAAATGTTACCAGCAGCTTGTACAGATTTTGTATCATTTTACGCTTTTACAGACAACAAACCTCAAACATAAAATCAACACAAACCAGTCTCTTTTGACCAGTTTCATACTGTTCAGGCATTGAATTTCAGCTGCTCAACTCAGCTGCAAAATAAGGTCACAGATGAAAATGAATGAAAACTAAACAGACTTATGTTTTTAGGAAAAAAAAAAAAGGTAAGAAAATTAACCAGGAAAAAGATTTGGGCTGACAATGCAAAGTTTGTCTGTTTTTTCAAAGCACTGCTCGCTCATGTAAGGGGGTCATGACCAAGTGTTAGTATGGCTAAATAATAATTATATAGAATATTGAAATTGTAAATGCCTCCATGTAAACATTGATTATCATGCAAAGATGTAACTTATTATTTAATACAAATAAACAGGCTGTAGGTGTGAAGACACAGGGGAATTCTTGCAGTGCTGTAAAAAAATGAGACAAAAACAGATATACAGTGGAGTTACATCAGTACAAATCTGTAGAATGTAAAATGACTAACTGTTCTTCTGTATTTTCTTTTTTTATATACTTAATTTTTTATTTTTTTCCAGACAAAACATATCAACAATAACACATAGAACAATAAGACATTGCCAGACACAAAACAGTTACAATATTAGTTACATAGGGGTTTTAAAACATTATAACAAGACTATGAAGTAATCACAGTCTATAGTGAGAAGTAGTGCATGAATTCCAATGATGTGAATATGCTTAAGGCAGACCAACAAGGGCATCATTTGGTTCTTTCAAGTATAGCTTCCATTTAGCCCATCTTTTAATGTACAAATCATTTCTCAGTCTTAATAAGAAACCTTTCTAACTCATGAATTTCTTTCATAATTTCAACCCAGTTGTTTATCGTGGAGGGATCTATCTGTTGTTCTTCTGTAGTTTCATGTTTTTTTGTTTATAAAGTAGAGTATTGAACAGATGGTGAGTGACCTGCATGTGTCTGTGCTTTGCAGATACACACGGCTTGCAAGCTGTGACATCTGGGGCACCAAAGAGGTGGACTTTTTAGGACTGGATGACTTCTCCAGCCCCTACCAAGATGAGGAGGTGATTGGTCGAACCCCTACCCTTGCTCAGCTCAACAGCGAGGATTCTCAGTCTGTGTGCGAGGCACTCTACCCACCTGGTGACCTCACCCTGCAGAGCCCACCACTTCAGCCTCAGCTGTCACAGTTTCCCTCCCACAGTAAGAGACCCCTAATCCCCGGGCAAGGGTCCGGCCACAGCTCTTCAAGGCCCTCTCCGAGTGCCACATCCTCTTCCCGTCCCTCTCGCAGCCTCCTCCCAGACTTCCCTGAGAGCTCTCAGAAAGCCACAAGACCCGTCCCCTCCAGCACAGAGACAATGGCTAAAACACAGACCCTCCTCAGTCTCAGTCAGGATCACGGCCAAGCTCAAACCAAGGCTGTGGGGCGAGGAACCAAGATGGCTGCTCCTGCCTCTCCTGGCTCTGACTTTGTGAGGAAGGCTAAAGTACGTGTTAGCGCTGTGCTAAAAGCTCAGCCTGACCAGCCCTCCCAGACAGATTTTGAACAGTCGGAGACCCCCTTGCCCCTACCCCAGCCCCAAGATGAGGTGGCCTCCACATCAGCGAGCGCCACCATGGTGGGACTTCCTGCCCCTTCAGCTGGCACCTCCAGCAGCCTGACGACCTTTGAAAGGAGACCAGATGGAGCTGTGAAGAAAGAAATGCCCGTGGGATGGTCCACCTCAGCGCCACAGTTTGTCGAATCAAGTCAGGTGTTGGAGAGCGGCACCTCTGGGGAAAATGTGGCAGGAGCCAGCAGCGGTGCTCTGGTGGTGGAGGGAACAGAGAAGAGCAAGGAGGAAGAGCATAACTACTCCCTGTTTCTGACTCGGAGCAGACTGGCCGGCAGAGCTCATTCCCAGCTGGAGGAGGAAGAAGAGGAGGAGGATGAGGAGGAGGAGGCAGAGGAAGAGGAGGAGGAAGGAGATGGGCTGGAGCTAGATGATGAAGAAGACCATGATGAGGGTTTTGGCAGTGAGCATGAGCTGTCTGAGAATGAGGAGGAAGAGGATGAAGAGGAGGATGAAGACTATGAAGCAGACAAGGATGACGACATGAGTGATGCCTTCTCTGAGCCAGGTAGGAACATGCCATCTCCACATGTGGGATTTACCTCTACTCTAAGATATGTCTCTCCTTTTTCCTGATGTTCTCCCTCCTCTGATTTCCCCCTTCCTCCACCAGGCTGCGACATGGAGCTGGTGGAGGACATTAAAGGTCTGACTGCAGGAGTTTCCAGCCGAAAGAGAGGCAAACGCCGCTACTTCTGGGAGTACAGCGAGCAACTCACCCCCTCCAAACAGGAACGTATGCTCAAGCCATCTGAGTGGGACAGACACACGCTGCCTAGCAACCTGTACCAGAAGAACGGACCGCTCCATGGTACACACACACACACACACACACACACACACACACACACACACACACACACCCACATACACATTATCAGCTGAGTATTGATGCATCACATAAACATAAACTAACCTGACGCCTCCCTTTAATGAATCATTTCAGGCCTGTTATCTATATTTTATGTTGTTTTTAGATGTAAAGTCTCTATTACCATGTGTTTAAAATGGCAGATATTGTCAGCAGGGCTGCAGGAAAATATCTGTGTATGCACCAATATAATGCAATATTTTTTGCATGATAATGTATTAATATTCTAAAGCACAGTATTACCATTTATTAGGTAATTAACTATAGAAATTCAAGACATTTGTTTTGTGTTTAAGCACAGCCTCCAACCACTAGCAACAGGCATTCAACAATTTGAATTTTCTTTTCTCGCACATTTATTATTATCATTTTTTATTTGTCACCGGGACAAACAGTGTAGTTTATCTATGTTGCAAAGAGCATGCTGTGTTAAAATGACATGGATCAGAAACTTTGGGGTTTTTTTGCATATATTTATTACTCTAAAACAAAAATAAAAGATATATCACCGTGCTTTTAGTCTTGCAATATCACATGAGTGTGTCATGATACAAACTCATGATCTTATTTGTATTTCATGCTTGACATCAACTTATATATAGCGCAACACCTTGATTTAAAATAAGAAGGGGCTTTTTGTGCAGAAATGCTTTTAATACATAATCCATCCTATTTTTTAATACCAAAATATAATACCATCACAACAAACACAACACCATGGTATGAGATGTATTTCATAATCATCTCCAAATTTAAGGATGATATAAATTAAAGTAGTGATCAGATTTCATTCGCATGACTAACCAAACTGACTGGGCAGAAAAGGGACCCCATTGTTTACTTTGCTGTATTCATCTTCATATTTTGAAATTATTGGCAGGCTACACGGTGAAGCTCTGCTATGATATCATGCTGTTATGTGACTGAAGCAGCGCGTCTTACACCTCTGCTAATTAGGGATATGACTGATGGCAGGAACTGGAGCAAAATCTGAGTTTTAACATACCAAACTGTGCTGAACTAAATTGGACTTCTTGTGAAAATGCATCCTCAGTCAGTTTGTTAGAGGAAGTGCCTTCTGTGTCAAGGCTGAGTCTTTACTTTAGTGACTCACGTTTGAGTCTGACCCAGGCCTTGCACTTTATAGTCCTCCTCTGTCTTTGTGATATCGCCTCCTACTAATAATTTGGGGGGTTTTTGCATATATTTATTACTCTAAAACAAAAATAAAAGATATATCACCTTGCTTTTAGTATTGCAATATCACATGAGTGTGTCATGATACTTGTATGGTTAAATTCCTACCAGTGACACATTGATAATGCTGTAATGCTTCACATTTTTATGTTAATGATAAGTGAAATGTTAGAATATTATTATGAACAGTATTGTTAATAAATCATCTCTCAATTTAGAATTAGCTCAAAGCAATCTGTTTGCCTGTCAACAGCCGGTTCCTTTATGTGGTATGGTTTTAAGACATAGTTTAGCTATTTAAAGTGGGGTTTTGGGGTTCACTTTAATAGTAAATACATAAGCCACAGTAATTCTGGTCATCTCTGCCCCTGTAAGGAACGTCAGTGTTCTCAATTTTGGATGAGAGGCAACTAAAAAGACAGTATTTTCCTGATTGTTCACTACACACTTACAATTGTTTACTTGTTTGCTAGTCTGAACATTTTTATGGTTTTACTTCACTTATAAGACATGCATGCAGTGTGCCAAGCTGTGCCAAAACAAAAGGGCTCACTTATGGAAATATAACACTTTCCAAATGTGTTCAGAACCAAGCTGCTTTTTTATTTGCTGTTACCTAAAATTGAGTAAATAATGCAGAGCTCTTGGCCCATCTGCAGCGATGTATAGCCTGACTTCTTTGCCAATTCTCTCCTTACAGGGGAAGAGCTTATCAAAATCACTGTGGCTTATGTATTTACTCTTTAAGTAAACCTCGTACAACTCCACTTCAAAAATACTGAAATGTCCCTGTAGCATTCCAGATACATGACCGCTGCTGCTAGTCCAGGCGTGTGTGTTTGTCCTGGCTGCATCTCCCTGCTGCCACTGCTCTCTCTTTTTATTAATCTTACTTCAATTAATGCCATAAAGGATACATATGTAAGTGTATTTTGTTGACTTTGACTTTTTTGTCAAAGGTTATATACAGGACAGGGTAATTTGTGATAGTAAATTAGAAAATTGAAAGTTAAGGAGGAACCACAGTAAATCTCCCTGTGAAAACCTGATTCATTGTATAGCTGACACAGGAAAACTTGTGAAAGATAGCACTTTGTAAAAACGTGGGAGTTTCTTCACAGAAAGAACAAACCAGAATTTCACTTTGAAAAGCACAAAAAGGAAGTGTAACTGTACTGTCTTTACCTTGTCTGTGGTGTATTCTACCAGTGAGGACATTTTTTTTTCCAAAACAAGGTTAATATGATTGACTCTTTTTCTGTTTTCTTCATATTTAGGCCAAATTCGTGTTGTTTGCAGCAAAAATGGATCTATTCTAGAGATTCCTTGTGTGTGAGATAGGTGCTCACAGGGGCAGTCTGAAAGCTCAGACTTAATTACATGCTTGCAGAAATAAACAATCAGCACATGCCACAACTGTTATACAGCCAAAATGCATCCGATATGAGATATCCTTTAGCATTAAGCTAACAAACTTAGGTGTGCATCCTAGTCATCCCTTAAATATTCCTTCTCTTTACTTTGTTCAAAGACTGTAGTCCTCTAGAGATTGATTTGGTTTTGAATCTGACCTGTGACATCTTTCCTGTTCACCTTTACCCCCTCTCTCTCTGATTTTTCCCTGTCCTGTCCAAATAAAGGCATCAAACTCAATAATGTGTTTGTAGAAAAGTAGACAGTAGAGCTCTATCCTAATATTTTAGGAAATTGCCTGATAAGCCAATTTACATTTTTTAAGAGAAATCAAAGAAACATTTCTCTGCATAAGTCAGACTGTAACTGTTTGCTTTTTACAAAGCAGCAGCATGTTGCTGGGCACATCAATGCAAATAATGCTGCTGAAAATATGCAAAATAATGAAAAAAAAGGCAGAAAAACATTTCTGTGGCATTTGTGCCAGTATTTTAATTTATTCTGGAGTTTGAATAAAACTGAAGGGGCTGACTCATATTTTATTTTTATCCTGTTGTCATTCAAAGACAAGTTCTATACTGTGCAGATTTAAGATGCTATGGTCCAGCAGTCTGATATTTTCTTTTATTACAGTATCCAGATCCAATATTGATCCATTGTTGGGTTTACTGTAAATGATTTGATAAAGGCCTTTATCATATGTAGCTGACAGGTCTGAAAGTATACCTGAAGTATCTGACAGACAAGCACTGAGGCCGTATTTAAGCTGTGTTTGAGCTGCAGTCAATCCCAGCAAATACAATATACTGTACATTAGGGCTGAATGATTTATCGTTTTCGGATCAAAATAGCAATTTCAGACAACGCAATCATGTGATCACCAAAGTTGCAATTTTTTGCAGTGCTTCTGACTGACCCAGGATCTGTTGTGTCGATCATTTTACACATACTGTTTTACAAATTTGCAGGCAGTTTGCATTTACGGAAGTGCTGGTAAGCAGGTTAACAATACCAAGCCTCTGTTTAGGAGTAGAAGTTGGAGTATCCCTTAAATAATGAAAACAGAGTATTTATCATCAATGTTAGATGATGAATAATGTGTTATGTGCTTTTGATCATTGATTTCCTTACTGTTGTCTATACTGTAAACATAGTGAATATAACATATTGAAGATGTATTTGAAGAAAACCGTGAATCAAATTGACACCGCAATATCTACCAGAAAAATCGAAATTAGATTTTTTTCTAAAATCTTTCAGCCCTACTGTACATGTATGGTTGTCATCCAAAACATGAAATTTGTTTTAGTAGCACCCTCTGACAGTTTTTTCACCACGTTGTTCTAAAGGAAAATATCTGCTGAAGAAGTCACGCCGAACAGACGTTGAAGACCTGACTCCCAACCCTCGTAAGCTGCTGCAGATTGGCACGGAGCTCCGCAAACTGAATAAGGTGATCAGTGACCTGACGCCTGTCAGTGAGCTGCCTCTGACTGCTCGTCCACGGTCACGCAAGGAGAAGAACAAGCTGGCGTCCAGGTACAGAATGATCTAATACGTATGACTTAATCATACTGACTTCCACATAGGTTGAATGTTTGAAAGCAGGCATTATTAATCATTTTAAAATTTGTTATAAGATCACATGTTATGTCTGATTCTTTTTCCTGTCGCATTTTAAAACTCTGCTCTCCTGTTGTCTGTTGTAGAGCTTGTCGTTTAAAGAAGAAGGCGCAGTATGAAGCTAACAAGGTGAAGCTCTGGGGACTCAGCACAGAGTACGGTACGTTACTAATAAGAAACAGTAAGAAACACATTTTCTACTCTGTTAAATATATGACTAAATTTATAGATAACTTAGAATTACATTTAGTCTTTTTGCCCTTATTCAAACATAACTCCTGTCTAAATTCTGGTTAAAATCATAAAGAAATGTTGGGGATCAGATATTCCTGTCAATGTCTTTGACCAGGAGGCACCTGTATTTTGGATCAATAGCTTCTGCTGATAATTTACAGGCTGTTTTCACTTATGCTTAAGTTTTTCTCTGTTGTTTAGATCGTCTACTGTTTGTGATCAACACCATCAAGGAAGAAATCGTTGCCAGAGTGGAGGACTCTTCTCCTCGTCCAACCAACATGACAGACACCCTGGAGCATCTCATCCAGGAGACACTAGGTGAGTTTTGTAGATAAATAAGCAGAATGAAGAATTAAATGACACAGTGTATAATGTACAGAACTTTTTTGATTGAGGGTCATGTAATAATATCATATTCACACACACCATATTTTGGTGAGTTCAAAAATGAATCAAATAAGCTTTAAAATGGAAAAAAGGGAGAATTAGGTAATTCAAAAACCCAAATGAAATGTGGGCCAGATTAACAGTGGCTTACAATAGTTATAGATTCAATACTATGATCAGATCATAGTTCAACAGTCATTAACATTTTGGTAATATTTTTGAATTTGAAGAAGGTGGTTGAAGAAGAAAACAATGGATAGGAAGTAATAAAGACAACATATGGACAATGTGTGGAAAATCACAATATTATGATGATTTCAAAGGATATATTTATACCTCTTCTAGCATTTTTACCCATAGATAACTGTCTGAATTAATTTCAAAAGACCAATTTTTTGTTTTTTATTTAAATTGGGTATCATATAACATCAGGTTTTCACCAGTTTTCAAGGCCAGAGAAATCATCAGTTTTGGTAGTTTCAACGCTGCAGATCTTTTTGTGGCCATCATGCACCATGATACACATACTGTGGAAACAATAAATGCAATGTCAAAGACAGCTCTGTAAGGCAGCAGGAACTGCTCCTGGAATATGCCGATGTTTTGTAACTCGCTCATTCATG
The DNA here is from genome assembly GCA_037902135.1 of Cetoscarus ocellatus. NCBI lineage: Eukaryota > Metazoa > Chordata > Actinopteri > Labriformes > Labridae > Cetoscarus > Cetoscarus ocellatus. The sequence continues at coordinate 123,015 of JBAMNC010000158.1, read as the reverse complement.
TTTATTGTTGCTTACTTGTGATGGGCCACTGTGCTTTCTGCCTTTGGCTGCACATGCTGTCATTGAAGCTCCTCATAATACCCCCAACCCCTCATAATGGCCTGATTAGACATTTTAAAGTTAAGATGTGCTGTCAGCTCTGCCCACCTCAAACGGGTATTTGTTTTGTGTTTAACTGGGGACCCTTATCAAGAAAAACTGCACTTTACAAAGTGTATTTACCGAAGTGTAAAGTAGAATTTTTAATGGATAGATTTCACTTGATAAGAGAAAATATGTTAAAAGTGATCTTTTATTTTAGTGCTGCAAATAACCCCCAGATACTTTATAAATAGCTCTGGTACAGGAAGGTCACCTTTAAGAGCTTTTCACCTTCACAATTTAAAATTAAATAATGTAAAAACCGTGGTTTTTGTTAAAAATGATGTTGATTAAAACAAAAGCACCCCCCCCCCCCCCAAAAGGCTGGATTTACATCTTGGGCATGACTTTTTATGGATATGAAGTTTGCTCTTTATCCACAATATAAGTAACGCTTGGGAAATAACTGTAAAGGACTAAAGATAATTCTGTTTATCAAGCCTATCATAGTTTAAGGTCACATATTATGAAAAACACATTGATATATTTCTTATACAGTAATATATTCCCATGGCCTATCTCAAACCCCCATAAACTCCTCATTCCCCTCTTTTACTTACTCCACCTTTCAGAAAATATGTACTCAGATAGGCTGTTTGTGAGAAATCCCCTATCCCTTTCATGAGAAGGGTATGCTCAGTCCTTGCTTTTGAAGATTTATACAAAAACAGCTTGTGCTGAACAGGGCAGAGACAGGTGGGTTTACAGGCATGCCAAAATCTAATATCTGGGTGCATTTTCAGTTAAGAAGTTTTGTTTTTTTAAGGGGAAATTGGAGACCTGTATAAAGTAAAACATGGGATCTTGAGTAATAGTTATCTTTGTGTTGGCAACATTCATTTGAGCTTAATCAGTTACACTAACAAGGAAAATCTCTTTTTATGTCTTTGTGTCTCTGTGTGCAGTGGCATCCCCTGTTGCCGGGCAGACTTCAGACTTTGTCAACAAGATCTTGGAGAACACAGGACGTGGCGATCCCACCGGCGGACTGGTTGGCTTGCGAGTCCCCACCTCCAAGATTTAGACAAACAGCGGTCCACTGAGACTAGTGGACTTAGTATTGTCACAGTGCTGTCCTGTTGTAACTATGCTCCCTTCTGCATGCCCCTCAAACCCAGTGTGCACACACATCGTTAGCCACACAAACACACATAGCACTCCTTGTGTGTGTATATATGTGTGCTTGTTTCAGCCATGCATCTGTATGGCAGACACCCTAGCTTTCTGTTTCTGCACACTGCTCGCAGAGTCAGTGCATCACTTTCTCCCAACCCATTGCCAGCGTCTGTTGGGTAAAACGCCTTTTGAAAAAGAAAAGGATGGTTAGGTGTGTAGCTAACACCACGTTCAAAATCCACTGTGGATTATTAGGTGTGTTTAGCATAGCACGAACGAGTGTAACCACTGGAAAACTTTCACATAATTTGTTGGAGGTTGCAATGACATAGGAAGAATTTAAGAACGTCAACTACCATCAAATATAAGCGAAGTTACAGTTGTCATTTACCAGAGGAGGTCCATCGCACATGGAAAAAAATACCCAGATGCCCAAACTTAAAATAAAAGAACAGCTTGGTTGCATGGACTGCTGCAGAAAGAAATAAAAAAGCAGCGTGCTCTGAGGCATTATGGGTTGGCAGGATATATTTTGTATTGAAGGCCTAAATATGTTCATGCCATCCTCTGTTTTATAACCAAGTGTGCTGTTGTTGTTATGTAGAATGTGCAAATTTAAGCTCAAAACAAAAATGTGGAAAGTTTCACAATCAAGCATCAGAATCCTGTCAGGTTGAAGTGATGAGTGTGCAGGATGCATCTTGATGCTTTTATCTCGAAGATGTTAACTTAAACAACAGCAGGTAGTTGTGTGTATGGTTTGGTGCTTTTCTGGCCTTGTGCTAGTTTAACTGGACTTGATGAAGCGGGCATTTTGCCATTGTGGGTGCAGACTGAGAGGAAGATTGTTGATATTGATGAAGATGACGTAAACAGAGATCCATCTCCTCTTGGAAAGTGTACATAACAAAGTGTCTGCTAGTGAAAAAATAATGAAAATGGCACTGGCTTTCCTTTTTGTACAGAAGAGACAACCAGGCTGACAGTTTGGTGAGTTCATACTATAGTGTTTGATCAGAGTTCTATTCATTGTGCCTTGTGTATGAATGCGTGTGTGTTTCTGTAAGTCTGTGTGAGAGTGTGTGTGTGAACGAGGGATTGGTCAGAACTCCCTGAGGTCCAGCCAAGGAGGGGACGACTTTACACTGAGGGAGATTGTTTGTGAATGTGAGGATAGCGACACACCTGTGGGGTTTGTTGTGTATTTCAGTTGTCTGAAGATTTCCTGAATGTACATAAAAGAAACGGAAGCTCTTGTTGCATGATGCCACAGAGTCTGTGTAAATAGGAGGGCTCTGCAATAGATTACTTTTTGTTTTTGGTACTCTGTCTTTAGGGTTTAGGGGAGGGGTAAACAAATATTTTCGTTAAGAGTTACATAAAAATATTTGCACACTATATTTTGATTGTTTTTTGTACCAAAGACACATGCAACGAAATGGCGAACAGCCAGTTAAAGTAAGGTTTTGCACAGCTTACCTGACGCCGTATTGAATGTAAGAAATGTGGGAGGGTCAGGGAACTTCATTGAACTGTGAAATTAGCTTGGGTCCAATTCTGTACTGAAAAGGAACATTCATTCATTTAATTTTCTAAATCTAGAAATTAATCCCATCTACAGGCTTCTCTAGCAAATGTATTGCTTAGCAAGCACTTCATTCCTTAACTGATTCCTCCCTCCACATGCTAAATATGTTTATGGCGCTTTATAGAACATAAAATGAAGAGCGCTGGTAGATAAGCTATGTTACATATTCTGCTTGTTTGTCAAAATGTCCTTGACAATAACCAAAATGTTTTGTTGTGTTACTTGTTTGATTTTTCTGTGTGTAGACGAGGTCTAGTTCATCGACAAATATTAACTGAATTGTGTTTTAAAGTACTGTATATAGAAACTTAATGATACATATATCTGGTGAAATGCCACTTTTCATGACAGTTGATTCATTTTTAAGCATGAAACATTTCTAAAGCCTACCCTTGCATCAAGAAAGATAGAGGAAAAAAAACAAAAGCCAAAAAAAATGATTGTTATATTTTTGTACTTTAGCTGCCTGCTAGCTTTCCTGTTGGAATTTGGGTCAGATTTTCTCTGAGTTGAAAAATAAGAGGTGGAGGAGCAAAAGGAGAGATGTCTTACAAAGCAGTCTGATAGTTTGACCCCTGTGGTCTGGATTGCAGGGGAAGTGGCCTGCAGATAATCTGGACTTAATTTAAACACAATGCAGTGAAGCCCTGGTCTAGTTTGAGTGGTTTATAAAGAGAATGAGGAAACGCTGTCTTCAGTGAGGACAGAAATGTGTCCAGCAGTGTGGAGTCATGAGGACGATGTACTACTACAGGTGCTGCAAGAAAGCCAAAGCCATTATAATTTTACTCCCAGGTTGATCTGGATTCAGCACTGTGTATTTCCACTTTTGATTCCCTTTGTGACCTTGGAGTCAGTTTGATTTTTCATTCCTGAGATTGACCTTTGTACTTTTGAGGCTGCATAGCTGATCTTTTTCCTGCCTGGCCTAGCCTCTGGTCCTCAGCTTGCATCCTTCCAATGACTTAAAACCACAAAGTTACAAAGTCAAGGCCTCAGACTAGCAGCCTGTTTGATCCCTATTTAAAATGAATGCATGATGCATATATGCTTGCCTTTTAGCTGTGCCCTTAGAGGAAACACTGCCAATCTCAAGAATTTTAAAATTAAACCATGACTCATTCAGTTAGCAAGAAAAAACAAAAAAGTGTTTGATGTGGCTGAATTCAGGTTGAGAAAGTCCTCCTTCACTGATTTAACTCTGATGTCTGATGATGGTGATGCAGAGTTGTGGTCTTTCTATATAACAGCCAGTGCTACACACTCACACACACATATATATATATATGAATATATTTTTACTGTTTGTGTTCTGTCTAAAAAGGGAGAAATGGTGCTTTTTCTGAAACTAGAATGATGAGTATCCATGATTCTTATTTTAGTCTAGTTGTAGCCTAATGACTTGCTCTCCCGTCCATAGCTATTTTCTTAGTAGTGATTCATTTTTGTATATAGACTATATAAGTTAATGTCTATCTTCTTAATGTTAGATATGTGTATAGAATACTCTATCTTATATGTTTGAAAACAAAAGCACTTTGTCCAAAAAAGGAAAAAATCAAACAAAAAGAAAAGCATTTTTTTCTTCCATTTGCTGCTAAAAGGCCTGGTGTGAATGCTGCAAGTGTACTTGACGACTACTTGTTAGGATAGGTCTATCACCTGACCCAGCTAGGTCTATGAACAAGCAAGGAATCGTTGTGTGGCCTGATGAGGGTCGGAGCTCCATGTTTGCTGGAGCCATGTGATGATATGAGACGTTGAATGAAAGCATATCGTCATGTGGTTTTGGGAACACTCAGTGTCTTGACAGGATAGGTCTAATTCCTGGTCAGAGGATGGTGTGTTTGTGGTCTTAAAAAAAAAAAAAAAAAGAGGGTTTTGATTCCAGGGCCCCTACATTGATCCTGATGCTGACCCCCTTGGCGTCATGATTCATTTGCCTTCAGTAGAGGTTTCCTATGGAAAAACTGATTCTGCTTTGGCTTCCTCTTCAGGGTGATGTACAGTGTAGACACATTTCTCCAGAGAGCTATATTGTTATCATTTGTAAACTGATTTCTACTTGTGACTTAATGAGGAGGGGTTTAGCCTGGGACGGCCTGGAACAGCCCATTTAGAAGATGTTGTTCTGGGCCGCCTTAGGGGAAAGTTACTATATCACTGTACTGTATGGCAAGCCAATTACAAATGGAGACTCAATCCGGACACTTATTGCCTTCTTAAACAACTTCTTATCATACACAAACAACAATAACAACAATAACAACATGGCGGATGTCTCAGATCTCTTGTGATGAGGTTATGATATCATCCTGCCAGAATACAGTCAACAATTACAAAACTCATTCAGCCTGATTGATTCAAAACTACCATGACTGAAAGGCAGAGGGGGTTAAATCGATTTGAAAGAATGCGTCAAATGTGAACATCTTGTGCTCAGTTTTAATAACATTTGAGGCATTTTTTCAGCTGTTTTGCCCAGGTCTGACAAGGGGTTGACAGCTGTTAAATCAGCCACTGGTTGACCAACAGTTTAGTAAGCTCACGAGGAGTGCGTTTTGTTGTCGATCCTGAGGCTGGTTTTAGAAAGAGTCCTCACAGGTTTATACGCTTAAAACGAGAGGCGCAAGCTGTGCAACTTTACATTCAAACCAGGAGACTCTGTGGCATTTTAACAGTGGAGGAGTGAGTGAAAAATCCACGCCAGTAAAACTATTCCTTCTTCTATGATTTCTGATGACATAAATCCTATACAGTCAATTATTAAGCTACTAGAGTGTGTAACTTTGTGCTACTCTTGTCCAATAAAAGCTAAGTGGATCCATAAAGCTCTTCTTCAGCAAATCAGGGTAATATCGTACTTCTATTTGACGTATGTGATGACATATTAAATCAAAAGAAAATATATTTATGTATTCCAATTATTGTTGCCATTCTTTACTCTGTACAAAATATTGTATGTGTGTGTGCGTGTGCGTGTGTGTGTGTGTTCTTATAAATGTCAATCAATATAGTGCAATGCTCTCTACAAGAACTGAAAACTAAGGCCAACAGACTCGACACAAGAGTTCACAAACAAAAAAGAACGCATGAGATATTTGCTCACAAAAAGGTTTGATTCAGAGTTCTCGCCGTAAATCAACTGGTTTTTGTCACATGGTGCTGATTTCTTTTCATTGTATCTGAAATGATCCAAGAAATCATGGCATCTATATTCAGAGCATAAGCAACAACAGTTGGACCAATCAGAGAAAGATTCACATGTAGTCTCGCTCTCAACAACAGAATGATGATTTCTGTTTTACTGACCTGTTACCATCATGTTTGTTCAGCATTATGTCTTTGTAAAAAGCCAGACTCCAGGGTGTGATGTCACTGCCCAAGGTCAAAGAGGAAAAAAACGTTCACAACAGTTGTAACACAAACAATGTGTGTAAGACATCGTTTTTTGTTCAAATAACCAGGGTAGTGTCCTCATGAGGAATACTTCGTATTGCTTCAGTTTGTATCTATGATTTTCCAAAAGTTGTCTGAAAAGAATGACACAATATGGGAAAATAGAGAAATCATGTCTTTGCCAGTGCTTTAACCTGACACGCCAGATGGCAATTTAATATATCCACTGGATATACTGCACTAGGCCATCTGAGAGCATTTTGGGAAGGCAGAACCGTTAAAATTATATATATCCAGAACATGATTTGATCGTTGTTCTGTTAGTCACATTTACCATGATCCAATCAAATAAAGTACTAGATGTTGCTACCAAGGGTTGATAACCTTACCTGTGACAGTCTGGGATTCAAATTCTTGCCAAAACCTGTCGAGACAAATGTTTTCAGTGTAGCATGTTGTTTTTCATTAAATGAAGAATGTAAGTTCTGGTGAAACTGACAAAAAAGCAGGTAGCATCCATGCTGATTTCTGTACATGCAGCCACTGTTTACAGTCTTGCAGTCACTTTTCGCTGTTGACACACCCATAGCTCCCACCTCTTTTTCTTCAAAAGACACTGATTGGTCAGTGCCTTTGCAGACAGAGCTCAGTTGTACTAGCTTTCATTTTTGCAGGATGGATCTGCCTTGTTATGGACATTGAATCAGACAGATCCAGCTGCACTGCAATGTGCTTCCAGAAAACAGATTTTATCTATAATTTTAAAATTTGACTTTCAGCCTGAGGGTAAAAGTTTGAACATCATATGTTTTGTGGTTTATAAAATATATTGGAGTGCTGTTTGTAGCAAAGTAAAAGGCTCCTGTTGATACACATTGGCTTATGTAGCTAAATGCAACAGGAAGATCTAGACTTCTCTGAATTAGAGGGATGAAGCTGGTTACGCGCCCTGCCATAATTTTACATGTATATTTATAGTTCCTCAGTGTCTGATATGTAACAGACCAAAGCCATGCTGGCTTAGTCCGGCACTTTGTTTTAAAAGTTGTGTTCAGTCCCGTAAGAAGCACTTCAGTTTCTAGTGGACCTTTTAGGACTAACTCTTCAAACTAAGCTCTGAAGATTAGGGAAAGGAAAAGCATCTCATAAATGTATAAGCTTTGGTTGTAACATGTTGTTGGAGCTTTGAGGTCTGACACAGCAGTAACAACCAGCTGGTACACCCAGTTAGTTGTACACTGGTTTCAGTAACTAAGTCATATTGAACAACTAAATGGAAGTCATTTCTCTCTGCAGCTTGAGAAGAGTAACAAAAATGACAAGAATAACCAAGTACAAAAGGGGGAATAAATGTGAAGTGATACATTTTTGCCCTCAGGCTGAGAAATTGTGTATTGTTTAGAAAAACAAAATCAATGAAAGACTGTGAGCCTTCTCCAGCAGCTCTGTCAATGTAATCTCTATTTTCTTCTTTATTCAGTGAAGAAGTCTACCTTTAGTACGTGTTTAACAGGTAATTGGGAAGTTACAGATGTATTTGTGAAATAATACTACTATCATTGAAATGAATTGGGCTAGTTATGAAAACCCCTTGCTGGCTGTGACATCTAACCCTCATGAGTCTGGCTTTAAGACTCTTTCATAGCATTTCAGTTGTTTCCTGTCTTGTTTGAAACCATGTGGGCCGTCCTTGTTGCTTGTCAAAGCGCCTCACCTTTAGAGGCTGTATGCTTACTACTCTACATTTTCATCTGTGTCAACATGACACCTCAGAAATGTACTCTGTGATAAAAGTACAGTGAGGACACTGCATGCCGATTCCCTGCAGAGCACTGAGAAAAACAACCGACGTCTGGAGATCTTTTTGCATGTTTGGAAATAACTTAGTGTCTCTATTGTCAGGATGTGAACTCACTGTACTCTGTTGAATGATTTCATTCTTGCTGCTAATGAATGAGCACAATGAGACTTTAGATTTGGTTTAGTGTGTCTACGCCACAAATACAGTATAATGTATCCACCAACCTGTTCTTTTTCTCCACACCTTATTTTATACAACAGTCAAAAGCCCAACAGTGTTAGTCACCATGCACTTGGTTTTTACATAAACAAGAAAAAAAGTACTTTGAATATGATGCCTGCTGAACCAGGTGCCTTAATCAAATATATGAGAACACAAATCTGCACCTCCCGTCAGTCTGGAGGGGGTTTCCCTACAGAAACAAGGGGTGGGGTTTCCCAAAACTTGAAGTACAATGAAAAAAATAAAACTTCATTTAACCCCAAACAATATTTTTTTGTAATCAGGCTTTACAGCAGTTCTAATGTGTTTTTTTGGCGTTAACAGAAAAGATCTCCTCTCAAAGCAGTGTAGATAAAAAGCAGCAGCGACAAGTGAACTAAACTAATGTTGTTTTGGGAAACCTTGTTCTGATTTTAGCTTTTTTCTCTGCCCACTATGCCACGTTGTTGTGTTTTCTGTTTTGGCTGCTATTGCTGCTATCACCGCTGGTGTGTCCATGTAGAGAGGAGCAAACTTCCACTGTGTCTGAGGCAGAGGGAGACTTGGGCCAGCTTTTCTCCTGAAAAATTACGATGCTTTCTCCTTTAGTTTCTCCTGCTTTGGTTTCTGTTAGGAGCGCTGTGATGCTGCCTCTTGAGACCATTTAGAGAAAGAAAAACAAACAAAAAAAAATCTCTTTTCCATTTCTTAACTTTGCTATTTTAAAGTGCCAGACCCTCCTTGAAGCCAGTGTTGGCACTTAGTCGCAGGTTGCGAGTGAAGCGACAAACTGAGCATGGAGGTAAACTGTGGTGCTAATCTGTCTGTGGCTGGGTGCTAACATGGCCGTGCTCACATGCTGTATTAGCCATATTGTTCCTTCTGTTGATGACCCAGGTCAGTGTTGTTTCTGATTGCTGCACTGCTGTAGGCTGACATGGCGAGGTATAACTCTGCTGCTGCTTTGCTGATGAATGTAGACTAGTCTTCCTCAGCAGGATTATTTAGACAGAAGTGAGTATTGTGGAGTTTTTCTTTTTCCTCTTTTCTTTCTTTTTTTAAGTTTGACACACAGAGGAAGCCTCTTGTTGTCAAAATACAGGATGATCATGAATATTATATCTTTATAAGGCCGCTGTCCAGCTCTTTAAATGTTTAAACTATATTTTAAAAATATTATGAGTCTAATATTTATGCTTTAACTGTGTCCTGTGTTTGTTGTGTAAATCTGTTCTCTTAAATTTATATTTTTGCCTTTTTCCATTTTCCCTGGTTGATACTCTTTCTTTGATATTTATGTGTTTTGAACTTTTAAATTAAAGCAGAAGTAGGAGATGATTTGTTGGATTTCGATTTTTAAGCTTTTCCACTGGTGCAGGCTTCACCAGGAGTCAAAGGCTTTTTGTAGAGTTTACACTGATGAGTCAAAGCCAGAATTAGACTTAATTTTCCCTCCATGAATGATTTTATTTCACCATATAAATTACTTTATTGTTGAATTTTGTTGGATTTAAATTGCAGTTTTTATCACACCCTGCCATTGCACCCTGAAAATTAAGTTGTTAAATACTCTATCAGCCACTATTATTAAAAAAAGATAAAATGTATTAATAAGTTAGAGTGCAAATCTGTTGTTTGATAATCAAATGACAGATGAGTTTTTTCCTCAAGACTTATTTGTGTGTATGGATGTTTGTCTCCAAACAAAAGCAACAATAACAAAACAAAAAATATACAATGTAAATGCAAAATTAAGTCATGACGAAAATATAACAGTAACAATACCAATAGTCATAACAATAATAATTATAATTATTATAATTGAAAACAAATAAAATGAGACAACAATACAGATACATGAATGTCTTTGGTAATACTTTGATTGCTTTGTTATACAAAAAAGAAATTTTTATATTAAAGCTCCCCAACTTTTCAAAAACTACTGTTGTATTGATGCAGGACAAAAAAAGTATGTCATTGTGTTAAAAAATCACAACATTAATGATGAATAAGGATAAAATAGCAAAAAACCTGCATTTACATTGATAAAAAAAATACAACTTTTAGGACAGACAGACCTGAAAACTAGTAAGACCTATTTAATCCATGGCAGAAAGATATTCACTTATTAGCTGATGGATTGATTTCAGACCTTTGATACCACTTTCATCTTTTAAAGGTAAATTGGCACTGATTGACTAAACCAAGCCTATTAGAAATTAAAAACGGCAAGCGTGGCTTCTTCTAAATGATAAAATATGAAAACTAGAATTCACCTTTGCCAGCCACCCCTAAGCTCACAGACTGACACATTTTTCAGAGTTTTTTTCCCCACTCAAAACTAGCCTTAATGACAGGGTTATGTTATTTTCATGTTATTTATTTATATATTTATATTTATTTTGCTTGAGGAAAAATGTTCCAGATCTTCAGTTTTTGTGTCTTTGACTTATCTCTGTGAAATCCTTGAACTGTTCTGTTAGTGAAGGGTTTTAAATGGTTAGAAGGGGCTATATGTCACCAGTTTACACTGCAGCCAATGTCCTCCCATTTTACACTCCTGTTAGAAGCTTGAGTAATTATGAAATATTGTCCTACTGTATTACAGGTTGAAAGTCTTTTAAGTGTAGCCCACTATGAAATTCGTATTATTTCCTTTCTGTAGTTTGTTAAAAGTCTAAGGTGTCATTACTTAGCAAAGAAGTTAACTCTTAGCTTTCGGACAATGTCTAAGTTGTTAAATCCTAGTATTATGTTAGCTAAGAAGTAAACCCCAGATTTAAGTCTTCTAGAAAGTTAACTCTTTAATTCCAGTATATTAACAAAGAAATACAAGCATTATGTTAGTTAGGAAGTAAACTTTCAGCAAACATTGTGTCAGCTAAGAAGTTCACTCCTTACAATATGAAAACCCTCTCAGGTTTTACTTACAACTCACAATGTTCTGGATGCTTACTTTATATTGGCATTTGCTAGAGTTGTCTATTGTTTTTAGAAAGAATACATTGCCAGAACTTTTTCTAGAATGCAACTTTTCACTGTCTTTTCAGTGGCATATTAACTTCAGAGGCACTAAATTTTAGTAAATGATTGTAATTGAAGATACACTTATGCAACATACTACCTGTAATGCAGCAGTGTGACATTGGAGTGAAATGGCCACTGTGTGATTATGGTCCATAAAGCCCTAAGCTTGTCTCAGTGAGTCAGCAAAGAGAGCCTTGGTTTGACCCATCTCTATTTGTCCGGACTCTGACCGAGGGTCAGGTGCTCCATAGTCCTGGAGCTCTGGTTTTGAGTTTTATGTCAAAAAAGAAACATAACAATTATTTGTTTTCTTGTAAGATACCTACTGCGCCAGATATGCCCCCCCACCCCCCCTTCAGGGTGCTATGATTGATTTTTACCTTTAATTTTTGAGTTATTATATCAGAAGGGCTTTGGTTTGCAGTCGTCTTGTCAGGGAGCTCCTGAGATAAGCCAGGAGCCGCTTAATAAAGGCTGGTGGGCAGAGACCTCTCACTTCCCTACGATGATGAATGATGATGATGAGGAGGAAGGGGTTTAATTCCCTCTGAGAAGAATGATATTATTAAGGCAAGCAACAACCCACCCTTAAACAGCTAAACAAACTCCTCTTTCCATACCTCCACACTCATCCAAAACTGCAATGAATAACCTTCCTCCAGACTTGCCAAAATGCATGGGGCGAGAGGAGCTCAACAAAAAGTAAAAGTGAATTTAAAGCATCTTTTTTTTTTTTTAGTTTTTCTTTTCAATTTTGATAAACAAATGACAACAAGTAAGATAACTTTATAGGAAAGCCATACAAGTCCAAAATGTCGAGGATGTGTGAGGTATGGGTCATCCTGAGCTCCACAGCTACATGCCATTGTCCTGATGCTTCTGGTCTTGTATGGTAACTTCTTGATTAGATCAACAGCATGGGATCTCTCTGTAGTTAGTCCTGTGTGTTTCTTCTCCCCAGTCTCAGTAGGAAGGCTGTTCTTCATTGCTAAGTGCTCTATGATAGATCTCTTGGTGATTCTAATTCCATACAGAAATAAAACCTGCAGAAAGTAAAGTATCCTGCTGAAACTAACTTGATCCTCTCTTTAGCAATTACGTCTATATTTGTAGTTCACATATATGCCTGTTCAAATACAATATCTTGACAGTTGTTATATTTATGTTGTGTAATAAATGTCGTGCTGGGTTTTTACTTTTGTTTATCTAACTTTTTTGTTTTTCATTGTATTTTACTTTTCATGGAGGCACAATGGGTAGCTTTATGCACAGGAAAGGAAATCTAAAAGATGTTGTGTTTCTTTTTTTCTTCTTGGTTTGTACTGTAAGGACTCGTTCTGTCACAGAGCTTCTGACAGTTTTTGTCTCTGGCTGCTCGACATCCTGCGGACACCTGCCCTGAATCTCTGTTGTGTATTTGTGCCTCTCTCTCTCTCTCTCTCTTTTTTTTTGTTTTCTTATTTTTAAAAATCATTCTTTCTCTGTTGTATCAGCCAGGAGTTGGTACCACAGCTCTGCTTGTAACCACATTAGTCTGATTATGTTTATTGATTTTAATATAAAAATAATAAAACCATTAGCACCCCTACTTGACTTGTGTGTTCCATTGGTTTATGTTGCTATAGGACACATTGAAACATGAATATGCAAGTGTTTTAGTGCATTTCTTTTGATGAAATTAGCAAGTAGAAATTCTACGTTTAAAAAATAAAGAAAACTAATGCCATGCCTTTGTTTTATTTCTTAACTATCATACAAAGAAAAGCACATTTTTTGATTTTAGGAATAGCTTTTTTAAGTTATGATCATAAAATGTTCAAGTACACAGTCTTTCATACAGTTATCATGCAAAGTATTTAAATAGAAATACAACAGTTGAATGCATCAATTTTTTTGCATCATGTAGAGTATTTTCTTTACATTCAGTAGTTTATGGATAGTCACACAGATCAGAAGAGATGCAGAACATAACTGATCTCAAAAGCAGATGACATGTCTGCTATTTTTTTTTTTGTAAAATTTAAGTTTATACTTTGCTTGTACAAAAATACTTTGGCTCAAAACTGTTGATAATGTTTTTTTTTCTTGTTACTTACTTGATGGATGGACTTTTCCTGTGATTTGTATGTTTCTTTTTTTTTTTTTTTTTTTACTTTGTTTTGCTACCACACAGTCTATTAAATTTAATGCGAAATTACATTTTTTCAAATATGTCCATTGTACATAGAATTGCTATCACTGCTGCATCAGTGGAATGAACATGGGAGTAAAAGGGTGTGGATGTGTTTAAGGCTACCCACAAGGGGGAAAAGGGGGGCACCTTTTCTGGTTTGGTTACTTTTCTAGCCTAAAGACTCACCATTACTCATCAAAGGTGCAAATATATGCATGTTTTAAAGGTTTCAATATGTCAGGCAGCGCTTCTTAAAATGGCATGATCTTACATTTCCAAGATTCTTATTGTGGGTGAGCCGATGAACTCAATCATTTGGTCAGCAATAGCCCTGTTCATAGGGGCTTTAAGCATAAGCAATAGCCCTGTTCATAGGGGCTTTAAGCATAAGTGCCGCTTCAAGGCTTCATCACATTCACACCATGAGACATTAATTCAGTAATTCCATGAGGCTGTAATATCTGTGTGAATTCAAGCTGCAATACGGCTTGGAAGTGTGCAACATGGCCTGTACCCCCATATGCACACAATAACAGAGACACTTGCAGCACTCCTGTCTCCCGGTGAGGCCGCATGCCCACCCCTCTCCAGTATCAATATTCTTATACTACCTCTGGAGATGGAGCAAAGAGGGGGTCAGCTTGTTCCCCTCTTTCCTTTTCTCCTCACAGTGGAGATGAAGCATCACGGGAGCATACATTTTTATAACCTGGAACGGCAGCATATAGGGGCAATGATGGTGTTTATATTCAGGCTTGGACCTGCAACAGGTATTTTTTTTAGTCATCAACAAAGATATATATATATATGTGTGTATATATATTTATATATATTCGAATATATATACAGACAAGAAGGCATTTAAAATGTGAGTGAAAGCCAAGATGTCAGTGAGTGAATGTGAGAGTAAAGAAGTCTCAGTGGGTGGATGTGACCTGCGGTGTTAAAGATTTTTAAGTTGTCATTAAAAACTAGAAAGCATTGTTTAAGTTTCAGCCCATTTACTGTTTAGTCCATTTACATGACTAGGCTTATAAAATGCATTGGAGTTTTAATATCTTAAAGTCATAAATGAAATCCTGCTTTTTTATTCACAGCATATTACAAGTAGACTTTTTCTTTCTCGATTATTTCTGCAATTTGACGTAAAGTTTTTACGGTATTTTATGTCACAGTGTTTTTATCCAAACAAACACTCGCATTTATTGCTTCGCTTTAAGCAGCGTTATGTCTTTTGACCCTCCCGCTTGCCGTACAAAAACAAATATGGCGTCTTCTCTTGATGTTCACGTCCGAATTTGTGGACAAGAAATAATCAAATTTGACCTCGAAATCAAGGCTCTCATTCAGGTAAAATATTGTACACGTCGTACTTCTATACGTTGTTTTTTTTTTTATAAAGCTCTTGGAGTCGGTTTTATTTTTGAGAAGTGGCCATGGAGGCTTCAGACAGCTCGTAGCAAAGCTAACGTTAGCTAGCTTATATGGGAAAAAGGAGAGGCACACGGATAAAAGTTCCTTTTTATTTTTTTCTGCAAATTTCTTAAGTTCTAGTTTTACTAGCATTGCCAATGCGGTTATCAACTTTATATTAGTAAAAGGTTTCTGACATGAAAACTAAACTGTAGGGCGAAACATCCCTCAAAATGAAAGTTTAATATTATTTGCTCCATAAATCTAATACATTCTGGTTTGAGGACATGATCTAAGACATGTGCTGTCAAACAGCTCACAGTGAAGACCTGCTGTTGACAGCAGTTAGCTGAATGTCTGTCATCACTGGCACAGTAAGGGACTGACTCCAAAGTGCAGAACAGCCCTTTCCTTTCCTCAACAACTACTTCGTTTAATGATATAACAATCTCATAACTAATAATCAATTGAACGTATCCAAATAAAAAAGGTTTAACCGTGTTTTGTGAAGAATGAAGCAATAGGAATATAACAACGTACTTCTGTGCTGTATTTGTGAGGCTTCAGGTTGGACAAATCCAAAATAAAAAAATGTCAATCTCACAGAGTGACAAATAATGTAGGTTAGAAAATTAAAACGAGCTGTACATCCAATGGTTGTATTCTCAATAATATGCTCTCATGACCTTCAGAGTTGTTGGTTTCTTAAAAACTCCCAGTGCTAATCCATTGATTTCAAGACCAGAATTAGTCTACTTACTCAAATATAATTCCCTGTTGTGACCCAATACCTTTTTTTTTTTTTTTTAATTTGTGGACCATCTCCAGTTACATCTGCTATTTCAACCTTTGCAATGAGCGGATTCTGAAAATTTAGCTGTCATTGGGCTCTCAAAGTGCTATTTAAGCTCAAGTCCATTTTGGGCAAAAATCTCTGGACACATTTAAAACATTACTTGTTCAGTTCAGTTGAGATTGAGAGTGGAGAGATATGTAAAGAAGTCAAGAGTGTATTTTGTGTCATTAGTTAATGATCACAAATGGTGTTAAACAATATTTACGTGATTGTACTCAAACGCAGTAAGTTTCAGTATTTTTTTTTTTTAACAAGGTTTATTTAATTTTAATCACGATAGTGTCACAGTAGTGTTAAGTGGAAATATGAGAACCCCCTCCCTCCCCCCAACTCCGATAGCATCCAAAAAGAAAACAACTTAATGTTAAAGATGCAAGGACAAGTTATCTTAAATACATAAATAAGGCAAAAAAGAAAAAAAGGGGGTTATACAATTGAATAAAAACACAAAAAGACATAGATAAAGTAAAATATATGTAGTAACAAGTACTCTGGGGCCTAAAGCAGCACATCTCACACTCCAGGGCAGAAACAGCATTTAAATACATGAGAGAAAAGAGCATTGAGGGACATTTCAGGGAACTTTCTAGCTGTTTCTTTCAGAGCTTCTTATTACATACATGGATATAAAAGGTTATTCATCAACAAAGTTATCAGAGCTTAAAACCTCAGCATTACTCAGAAAAGGCTGCCATATTATTAGGAATTTGTCAGCTGACCCCCTGACTGTGTACCTAATCTTCACTAATTTAATAAAATGAAGCATGTCTCTGATCCACTGTCTGAACGTTGGAGGGTTACTGTCTTCCATCTAATCAGGATTTTTCGTCTGGCTACAAGTGTGGCGAAGGACTGGAGATTTTGGGAGTATTTACTCACAATTAGATTATGTGTCACCACACCGAATCAGGCTGGGAATGCAGAAAGCTCTAACTCTCTGCCTATAGTTTTGGACATGTTTTGAGTCATGAATTTTGGAATTAAGTCATGAGTTTTGGCATCTCAAATACCAACAACCAATAATTAGATAAACTTATTCCCAAAACATGTGAATCAAAGTGGCTTGGGATTGTTTACAGCGGTCACATATGGAGTTTATGTTTGATACAAACTGAGACAGCTTAGCTTTGGTCCAGTGCAGTTGATGAAAAATTTTGAACTGCATAACAGTGTGTTTCATACATATTGAAGATGTATATATTCCCCCTATCATCGCTGACCGTAAGATCTCAGAAATTTCTATACCAAGATCCCCCTCCCACTGACTTTTAAGGGAGTTGAGATTTGTAAAACTTTCTTCTGCTAATAGGGAGTTAGGGCTGAACGATATGGACAAAATTTCATATCTCGATATTCATGCCAGATATCTCGATATCGATATGATACAATACGACTACGGGTTCGGTGAAAACCAAGCATTTTTCAGAAAAATAAAAACATCATAATACAAAAGAATGTGGAAAGTGCAGTTTTAGCATGGGGGAAATCAATATTGTTCGTTGCTTTTCAATATTAATATCTTGAATGTTCAAATCTCGATATCGATACAATAACAATATATTGTTCAGCCCTATAGGGAGTATATATCACCTATCTTTCTCTTTTGGGATGATTTGACATTATTGATTGAATCTAGGAGTGTGTCTGGGGGCTGTGAAGGGAAGTGAGTGAGATTAGAGGATATGAAGCTATGGATTTGTAAAAATCTGAAGAAGTAAGACCTAGAAAGACCGAACTGCTGCCTAATCTGCTTAAAGGAGGCAAATGATCCATTTATGAACATGTCATTAAATGAACAGACATCATGCTGGATGGTGTGAAAGCATGATTTCCCACAATGGGGGAAAGTTTCAGTATTGTTAAGGTGGTTACTTTATGAAAGCATCAATTAAAATGAATCACTAAACTGAGTGTAGTTTTGATGACAATGATGTAACTGAGAACTTATTCATATTACTGGGTTCTCTCAGGGTACTCCTCCTTCCTCCCACAGCCTAGATATAAATTTGTCACTCCAAATTGTAACTCTAAACTGCCTACTGTTCAGTACCTCAGTTATGGGTCATAACAACACTGGACCTAACTGTATTGCTGAAAAAGATCTCCACACTTTTTGAACTTGACATTCTGCACTTAAAAGATTTGGCTACTTGATATTCCTTCCATAGAATCAAATGAGACTATACCAGTGTATTTCAGTAATATGTTCTGTGTAATTGTTTCATGTTAGTATGTTGTTTATGTTTTTTTATGCTCAGGGTTCATTCATTCATCTTGTAAATAGCCCATAGACTATTTAATCTTATTCATGTTGAGCTACTAATTTATTGAGCCCTCATATTAAAGTGAATTCATCAGGAGTATCTGAAGTCAAGCTGTAACAAAGAAACCTCATTTTTTCTTGTTTTTAGACAATCCCTCGGGTAGAATTTTATCAACATCAAATAGTGTTGAGTCCATAAGCCTCCACTGTTATGTGTGTTTGTGTGTGTGTTACCTGCAGGACATCAGGGATTGCCCTGGACCTCACTCAGCTCTCATAGAGCTCAACTCTCACGTCAAAGAAAAGTTCAGCAAACTGCGACTCAGAATCCAGGTCAGGCCTCACATTGCAGCATTGCGGTGCTCGACAGATTTCTCCATTCAGAGTCTTAACAGTGTAGTTTGACATGTGTCTCTGTCAGGATCTGGAGCAGATGGCCAGAGAGCAAGACAGAGAGACGGACAGACTGGCTATCCAGGCAGAAACGGAGAGTCAGCGAAGGCAAATGTTGAGGTGTGTGGACAGACAGACAGACATGATACAGTATACTAATTTAGTCCTTCAATCATTGCCTTTTTCCCAAAATAAAATCCTATCTTATGGCCAGTGTTTAGTCTCTTTGAGTACTTTGAACATTTGTTGAGGATTAGTTTTAATTTCACAGTCTGTAAATTTAGCTGTCATTGGGCTCTCATTCAAAACAATAACAGAAGATGACATCAAGGGTAGCAGGGAGTTATGAGAGGGATTCCCTGCATATGATGCAGGGGCTAAGAAGTCACTCAATGCAAGTAAGGAACTTGAATCAAAGGGGTAAGGTTCTTAACACACATATTTAGGCACTGACACAGGAAACAGATACTAAAACTCTTCATGTGGGTTTCTGAGCTATCTTCTTTTTTTTGTACTCTAGCAATCAGACAGCATGGAGGAAAGCTAACCTAGCTTGTAAACTAGCCATAGACAACATGGAAAAGGATGAGCTGCTGCATGGACGGGAAAACTTGAACATCAGACAGAGGTGAGTCGATATTGTTTAGGCAATCATAGCAACGACAGTTTACCTCATTTTGAAACTTTGATTTGGGTATTAGTAAGCATGCTACAAGGAGAATACCTGTAATCTTTCAAGTGTTGTACATTTCTCACCCTCAGAAATCAGGTCAAATGAGCTGAATTTATGACAGAGAGAAAACTTTCCGAATGTCTGCTTGCCAGTATTAATTTAAGAAAGGTTACTAATAAAACAACAGCACAAAAATCTCACCAGTTGAAATGGTAGGACCAAAACTTTTTCAATATGCTAATGCTAGCAAGCAGTAGCTGCACAAACAGATGCATGTATTAAACTGTCTTCCCTGTCACCATACAGGTTATCATGGCCATTTTATTTCTGGGGCTTACAGCTGTGATGTGGTGTTGGGAGTGATTGATTTTGTGACATAACCAATACATATGTGCCCAATTACATGATAGCAGACAGATAGCATTTCATATTAACAACTCAAGGACAAAAAATAAACTAAAAAACTCAGATTTTTACTACTTTTAATCTTATCTTAAACATTACTCTCATGTACAAGCAGACACACTGAGTATCTTGTGTCTCAAGGAAAAAAAAAAAAAAAAATATATATATATATATATATATATTTTTTTTTTTTTTACTGTTTGCGGGATTTCATTAAGCCAATGATAAGGGCTCCTGCAGATCCATGAAAGGTCTCAAAAAGTCTTAAGTTTTTGAAATTTTAAGGCCATAAGAAGTCTTTAAAAGTATCCTTTGAGAGGCCTTATATTTTAAATGACACTTTGACAATGGTAATCCTGATCATAAATTCTATGTCTTGTTTAAGTTGTTTTTGTTTTCTTTTTTGTATATTTGCCTATTCAGTTCGTGTTTATTTCTGCAGTGAATGCATGCCTGTCCGTGTCACAGGGTCACACCTCTTGCGCCAGCCTCTTGCCTCTCGGGGTGGGGTGTTCAGTTGTGAGGTGCTTTAAATGTTTGAGAGATCGAAATTTGATCTAATACAAGATTTGCTTTTTGCAATACTAATAGGTTATTATTATTATTTGTAAAGGGCTGCTCTAGAGACAGTGGAAAATTTCATTACCAAAAAGTTTGTCAAACTGCCCTTGTGTGGTTTATTGTTGTTCACAGGGAAAACAGTCTGTATTGCTTTTTCTCAGTTCTTTTCTTTAGAAGGCCTTGAAAAGTCTGAAAAGTGACTTTAAAAACTGTAGGAACATTAATAAAGTCATGTAAAGAAGGGCAAAGGTCTCAGTACTAGTAAAATCAAACATATTTTCTGCCTCACGAACAAACAGAAGTGTGTGATGATAAAACATATTCATAAACACAATGTTGGACTATTTGTCTGCATGAGGCCTTGTATTTTGTCACTTAAAAAGAAAACTCTTCTCTCTTTTATTTCTATGTTTCCTAAAGTAAGAATAGCTCTTTGGATTTCATTATAAATATGTTTAGCATTGAGCCTCATTTGTTCAACAGGCAGGAAAGAACAGCTATATGTGTGTATGTGCATGCATGTCTGAGGCCCTGTTTACACAAGCCATAAACATCCGTTTTGGGCATTCAGATCCAAGTGATAATACTGAGGGCTTTGTGTGTTTACATTTCAGTGCACATTAAGAATGGTTTAATCCTGAGAGGACATGCACAAATCTGACTATCTGACTTTTAATGATGACATTTGCACTTTGGTTGTTCTTACACATCTCAAATTAAAGAATCAGGACGCCACTGAAAAATCATACTTGCAATTATTATTACTATTATGATGTTATGTTAAGGTGTCATAAAAACATCCTAAAATATTTATCACCTTATGTTCATCGTCTGTGTATGTTCCCCTCAGGAAAGCAACCAAAGAAAGCCTCGTAGAAACTAGTAGCAACATCACAGAGAGCCTGATGTCCATCAGCAGGATGATGTCTGAGCAGGTGAAGCAGAGCGAGGACACCATTGGCACGCTGGGTAAAAGAAGATTCCTTACTTTTTTTGTTTGCTTCCAACAGTTTGTGTGTAAAAGTTCCCCCTGTGAAAATCATTCCTTGTTTGTATTTTCTAACCAGTCTTTACTCCATTTGCCCTCTTCCTCTCTGTAGTCACCTCATCCATGACTGTGCAGGAAACCAACGAGGAGTTCAAAAACATGACAGGAACAATCCACCTGGGGAGGAAACTGATCCTCAAGTACAACCGGCGGGAGCTGACTGACAAACTGCTCATCTTCCTGGCTCTGGCTCTCTTCCTCGCCACTGTCCTCTATATCCTCAAAAAACGCCTCTTCCCTTTTATTTAGCTGCTTCTGGAAAAATGCTTCATCATCAAAAACTATCCAGAAAGTTACCAAACGGAGTTTTAGAAGAAAAGTGAGGAGGTGTTGATTGTGAGGGGGAATCAGAAGCAGAACAGGCTGGTTAGTCTTTCTAGTTGGAATGAAATGTTAGCTCATAAAATGGGTTTTGTAAAACTAAGTATAAGAAAACAACAAAAAAAGACACAACAAACACTGGATTTTTTGAGGTTTTATGCACAAATTCAAGTTAAAGGAATCAGCATGGTTCAAACAAACCAAGTCACACTATTCAACATATGTTCTTCCAGAAATTTTAAGTCTCTCTGCAGCTGACCTATTTTTAAGCCCCGTGCTCTTTGGTTACTTTTGCTAGGTTTGACAAAATCTCATTTTGCTGCGGTTTCCCATTTTAAACAGTTGAATATACCCTATTAATTAACCAACTTAAAATTTATTTAACTAGTATGGTTCTTTAAAAAGCATCGCCTCAGTGAAAGTCTTAAAACAAAACTACATTTGGCTCAATAAGGAAACTTTGAGAAACCTCAAACTTGTTGAAATCATTCAAAATATTGACATTTGACCCTTCGTCAAGCCTCACTCTCCTTAGTAACTGTCTCTAGGTTAGACAAAATCTGTTGCTGGCCTTGCTCCCATATGAAACATTTGCCTTTTGACTAACTTTTATTTATGTTTAATTTATTTGATTTAAAATATTGGCCCAAGTGACAAAGACAAAACTAGAGGAAGGTGTATGAAGAAATTCAAAATCTTTATAAATCTGTTCAAGTAATTAAAATATTACTGGTGAATGGCTCTAGTGATGTAAACTAACAGCTGTTCACATAAAACTGCTTCATTATTTCTGCTTAATATTCCTAGAACACCAAATATTTAGCGTAGATATGTTTCCTTAGAGACTTAATGTTTCACCACAATTCTTTAACATTAACTGCCAGCACAGAACTTTCCCGACACACAGCAACAGCTTGCTTTAATAAGGGGCTCTCTGATTCTTATTGGGTGAACAGTGAACCAATTGGAGAGCCAACAAAGGGTCAATTTCTAAAGCCACTGATGCAGGCTAATGTTAGCTGTCCTCTTGTGGGACATCAACATAGTGCATGTTTTGCAAAAAGAGAGAAAACAAGATGTGTTCTACACTCTGTTCTGCTTTAAATATGTCATATGATGCTTTACGAATCTTATCTGCCCTTAAGTGTGTTTTAAGTTTCTTCTGCGTGGCAGAGTACTTCTATGCACAAGACAACAAAGCCTGCAGCATTGAGACTTCTCTCTCTTTACCTGTTAACTGCGACAGCTCCTGCCTAAAATCACTGATTCACCCTGCCACCCCCTGTGGCTAGGGCTGGCAAACCCAGTGCAGAGAAGAGTCTAAGAACTTTTGAGTTTCTATGTTGTCCAAGTATGGTGACATATATTTCACAAATTATAAAATTAACTGCACAGGCCACAGAAGTTGGATTTGAATGCATACTATATCTGCTGCTACTTAAAGTGACTGAATTGAAGAGGCACTCTGAAGCATGTGGAGGATCAGGGCACCTCCATTACTAACCAGGGTCAAAGCTGCAGTATGCAGCCACCCTCATTCTGTTTACAATGATGTCAAGTTATAATCTCTATGTGTGTGTTACAGAGAAGTATACATGTTGGTCTGCTCAGGGTTACTTCTTCACAGGTCTGTGTGTAATTTAGGAGGAGTTAACTTGTGCCTTTAGTTTAATCTCAAATCCTGACAAATAACGATGTAAAATCAGGGATGTTGAGCAGGTCACTGTGACAGTTTTGAATAAATGTCTTATTGTTTGAATAAAAGAAAGTATTTTTAACATGAAGAAAAAAACGCTGTCTGTTTTATTTTCATAGATACACCAGTAGATGGCAGAGTACCCAACTTGTATCATGAAGGGCAGACTGACTTAATTTGTTGTGTCTCTCTGTCACATTACATCTTAGTTTATTTTGATTAATCTATACATTTACACACTTATTTCACATTCATTAAAAAAAAACTTAATAATTTTTAACCAGAGTCTGTATGACATGTGATCAACTTTAAAATACACCTTTATAACACTATAAATACAAAAACACTTAAATAGGTAGACTACTGACTTTGAGCTGCACTTGTGATTCCCTGTAGTGTTTAATTGTGTGTCCATGCCCTCTGCTGAAAAATACAGGCTTGTTATGATGTTTGAGTGAGGTAGATAACTGGTTTCCTATCAAAATAGCACAAAAAATGATAGATGAAATAAGTTATAATCTACTGCTTTTACTTCCTCTGCTGCCTCAACTTGACACATTTTACCTCTAATCTAATGTAACTAAGTGCACAAACTTTTTTCATACCCTGTCTGCACCCCTGGGTGACTGTCCTGTCTGTTTATGATGCACTGACTTCTGATTTCTCTGACACAGAGAGATCAGCTTCACTCCCATTGTTGATATGACTCTTGTCCTTGTATTCGGGCCCTGGGGTCGGCTCCTGCTGGGGTCCTTGGGTGGTAACAGACCAGGGCACAGTGGTCAGTGGTGGGCTGGTTGTTGTGTGATATGGTGCGTCTGAGTGGCTGAGAGAGCAGGCGCTGCCAAAGCTGCTGCACAGCGCCCCCCAGTGTTGTTCGCACTGTCTGCGCAGCCGGTGACCCACCCACGACCGAACTTCGTCTCCACAGTTCAACAGGAAGTTCATCAGCTCAACGTATGGTCTGGAAAAACATAAATACAAGAGAAAGAAACAATATAAAGATTGACCTGTATGCAAACATTGGCAATATTTCTGTAAGCTGACATTGTCAATGTTTTTACCTATTCTCATTACATGTTATAAAATGTTTCATCTTCTTGTAGGCTACCGTATTCAAATGGATATTTAGAACTTAATGAAAATGTTTCTCCCAAATATTAAGACTTGGATACAGAGAACCCTTTTCTTCACGAATCAGTTAGATATTAAGGAATTAACTGATATAAGCAAAGCCTGCTGCTTTTATGCCCGACACAAATATGTTTATTTTGTGCAATTTATGATTATGATTCACAAATCATTTTATAAAATACAGTTTTAAAGGAAAGTCCTGTCTTTTGGTAGTTCAAAGATGTGATTGTTTTTATACAGACAGAGCGAGCGTCAAACACCAAGCTAAACCAACTTTGCAGTGAAAGAAAAAATTCTTTATGAACTTCTGTAAAGAGAAGCAGTATTTCATTTTCAAAAGTCAACTCAGAAGCCAAGGACATTCACCAGAGCCTGCTGTCTATGCTCCGTTGTGTTGTTTTGGTGTTATAAAAATATCTTCCAGCTATTGAACAACACGTTTATGAAATTACTCTCAACATAGTGGGACATGTTGAGCCCCCTCTTTCTTCCATCGCCGGAGACTGTATCAGAGTTATAACAATGGTTAGAGGGGAGGACACAGAGCCAGCGAGGGAGCTTAGTGCTATTTGATTGCGTGTGCAACTGTGCCTCACTCTTTACCTCCCTTAAAAGCCATGTCTAACTGTGATTTGAAGGAATTTGACATCCTTACAGAATTAATCTGAATGTCCAGAGTTTTAATGATGACAGATCTTTATTATAGCACTTTTTCATGAACACACTGCAAAAAAGGGCTACTGGGGAAATGAGGTAGGTGTTCACACACCCTTAAATAAATTTTTTTGGCTAAAAGTTTAGTCTTTGTTCTTCACGTCTCTCTTTGCTACAGGGATCTGCCTGCTGCTCAGCAGGGTGACAGGATGTGCATGTATGCACATACCTTCAGAAGTTTATGTGCCAAGCAGCATAAACAACTTGATGAGTTTAGTCATGACCACTTGTGACAGCGGCGTTATAATACATGTTAAATGTCCTTACATTTTTTGTGGAGAAAACTCTATTTTAGGTGTAAAACTGGTCACAGGGTGGGCTAAACACACAAGCAGGCAGGCCTGGGTCCTCAAGGCTCACCCATAATGCCACAGCTGCCAATACTGACACAAGCTGAAAGTTCCTTCCAGGTGCCCCTGAGGACAGTCTTCAAATGTAGCCCGCATTAGATGAAGTTCCCTAAACTGTTGAGAATGATGCTGAATTATACTTTCCATTGGTGAGTTCTTCTAGTAGAAGTGACATACTGACTGTAAAGTGGTTTTGACATAATAACAGAGGCAACATGAGTTGCAACATTAATAGTTTCATCCTCTGCTCTTTAACCCTATTACTTTCTCTCTCACCCTGGAGGAAACATCAGGTTGAACTGAACCAAGCTCCCCATGGTGTCCATGTGGTCCCGCAATGCGAGGCACAGCTGGTGTTTGGAGTAGCACTCTCTTTGCAGGGAGAACACCATCTCTTTCACTGCTGAGCATCGGCGGCTAACACAGCTGAAACGCTGCCGTAGTCCCAGTGCCATGCACCGCAACGCATCCTTGACAAATGATTTGCCCTAAGAGGAGGCAGAAAAGGAAGCAGTGAGAAATCTCTTTCATGTGAGTCACAGAGTCAATATAATCCAACAAACTCATTTTTTGTGATTTCATTTTAAAAAAGAGTTTGTACTTAATCTGATTTCTATTTGTTTTGGGGTTTTTTTGTCATGAAGGGATGCCGATATTTACGTAACATTGCAGTGCAGATAGGTCAGCCTGATTTAATGTCTGTGATCAGGCAGATCCATCTTGCCAAAGCAGAAAGTAACTGCTCAAACAGAGATTAGCATTGGTGCTAACAGCTTCAGTAGCAGTTTTATCAGATCTGGACTGCATTTCTTTATTAAATGAAAAAGAAATAACACTACAGCATCTCTATAGAAAGGATATTTTCAGTTCACTTCCAACATTTTTTGCCAATAGTTTGTTCTACCTAGGGGCTTACGTTCTGTCTTTTACACCGTGGAAGTAGCACTTGCCTATTACGTTATCTGTTGGCCTGTGATGAATGTGATTGACAGAATGATCATCCAATAACCTGCCCAAAATACTTTTGAAAGACTCTGCCCTTTCCAAAACATTTTCCATGGGCTGTTTCCCAGACGGACGAGTGAGATATAATGAATTGTCCATCTGATGTGCCAAGTTAGTCAATATTAATACAGTCTCTGAATATCCTACAAATTAACTTTAAAGTGAAATACTGATTATGACTGCTGCCAAGCATCTGTAAAGTTGGTTTGGTAATTTAAAGAATAACCAGGACTCACATTTTACAAACACCTCCATCAGAGACATGTTCTCGCTTCTGTATAATACTTCCATTTTAATCGAAGAATATGGGTTGTTACTGAGGAGCTGTATTATAATTACCAGCAGTCACTGATCCTGGCTGAACATCATCCAGAGTGCCTGATCATACAGGAAACACATTGGACCTGCATCACTCTCTAATGCACTTCTATTCTAGTAAAGACGACAGGATGTCCCCCTCTCTGATTTCAGTCCCCCTCTCAGTTTGTTCTGTATCCAGTGCTGCCGCGCATAACTATACAGCGATCCTTCTACAAGAAACATTCTTCACAAATGACTGTAATGAGTGAAGGGATTAAATGAAATACAAACATGTATACATATGTGCCTTTTCTAAGCCTGCTCTTACTTAATGTTGGATGTGATTTCAAACCGCGTCAGTCAGAGCAAGGACGACCTCATGGGAAACAAATTAACCTACTTCTGAAAAGTGTTTTTTTTTCCTTCATGGATTATATAAGGTCAGACAATCTCCTGCACCCCACCTGTGAGTTGTAGCGCCCAGCGTTGTGCAGCAAAGTGAGGCAAATGTGGTGCAGCCCTTGGATTTCACAGGAATTGTTGCTGAAACACTGAAATGTCCCACAGCCGACATCCCCTGAACTCACAAGGCAACTTTGAATATCAGCTGACAGGAGCAGAAACAGAGAGAGGAATAAATGTTAACTTCTCTAAAATCATTTTACCAGAAACATTTTAGAGATAATCCTCCTGTCTTAAACAGTATCAAACAAGATGGAGCCTTGTTATGCTGAGTAACACCACTGCTGTGATTTATTCTACTAAATAATACCACTGCTATAACCTGTCACATTAAATAATAACACTGCTACAACTTGTTAAAATGTAATAGTGCTGCTTTGATTTGCTAAGGAATAACATCACTGCTGTGATTTATTATGATGTTTGATAGCACTGCCACAACTTGTTCAGTTTAGTAACAGCCCTGCTTTGATGGGCTTAACTGGATAATTGCAATGCTATGATACGTCATGCTGAATGATTGGCCTGCTATGACTTGTAACACTAAATTACAGCAAAGCTTTGGTTCTTTGAATGAATAATAGCACTGCTTTGATTTTTTATACTAAATAATAGCACTGCTATAATTAGTTAATCTGCAGTAACACCCCTGTGATTTATTACCAGGAGTAACAGCACTGCTTTGATTTGCCACATTGAAAAGCAGCACTGCTGTGATTTAATTACATTCAACAAAAACAGCTATGCTGAAATGATTTGTATCAGCACTGCTAAATGTGTGATATTGCTTTAAAGTTCCACAGAGACATACATTAAAAAACTGCCAAAAGAACAGGGGCGTTTTTGGTTATCTGTTCATTTTCCTCTCTCAGCTTGAGTGGAGTTGAACTTTTGAAGTGCAACACATTGACCACCTTTTTTCATATTATGTTTATTTGTCAGACTTTTTTTGGAAACAGCAAATCCACATTCTGTTGTCCATCAATTGTGTCATATCAATGATATGACATTACTCACCATGTTCAGATCTCATGTAGTGCCTTTGGTCTGGTCAAATAAGTAGGTCTGAATATTAAAAAATAATACCCAGTAAGAATAAAGATTTGGCTCTATACATCATCCACATCCTGCTGTTTCATCCTGTTTTAATGGATTGGAAGGATGACAGGATTAATAAAATATGCATTTAAAGGGGGTTGTTTTTAATAATTGACCCCAGAAGGATTACAGTTGGTTGGCTGTGAGAAATTGATAACTGTTTTTGGGATTCCTTAAGTAACTGCAGGCTTCTTTTTGGTATCAGCATTTGTTTCTGTCTGCTGGTGTAGTTTGCAGGTCAGTCCTGCCCAGTGGTGCCGTTAAGCACCGTCCTGCTTGTGAGTAGGGAATGTGCTTGGAGAGGATTGAGCCGCTGAAGCAGCGCATTGAATTACAGCCACCTACTACTGATGGGAAATTTGTTTCTTTTTTGTGAGCCAGATCATTTGGCTCAACTCCATTATGAGAGCTAGCACTTTGGCTGCCAAATGGCTCTTTATTTAGTAACGCAGCAGATTTTGAAATCATGTTAAATTTAGAAATGGAGTGACCTACGTATTCTTTATTTGAAAATGCTTAAATTGCACATTTATAGCTCCTGTGAAAAAATTGAGTTTAGGTTGTTTTAATGCTAAATTTGGTCCATCATATCTCTTTATGTAAGAAGTATTTAATGACAGAACTTCTACCCCTGATATCTATAATCATACAAACATATCACTGGGAGTCTTTACAGTGTAAAATGTCATGTTGGACCATTACTTCTAATACATTATTGCAATAAAATTACTTTATGGTGAAACTAGTTAAGTATGGGATTATTTTCAAACTACAAATATTATTGCAGTTACTAAACAAAGCGATGCTTAGTTATATTCTGTCCTCAGTGGGCTGCTATCATGATTATGTATTTGTGCAGTGACCAGCTTTAAAGTTCACCGCAGCATAGAGATGTGAGGGGAAGACTGAGCTGTGCCTCCATTAAATCAATGTTGTCTTTATTTTAAGTTTATGTCTGTAAAAGATGTGAAGAATATTGCTGTCAGTTGTTTACTTTGTTTTAAACCTGTTTTAAATCAGAGAGGGAAAAGCAACAAGTTACATAAAAGAAGTGTGCCGATTACTTTTGGTACAAATTAATAGTTAATGTGATATTACATTTTCAGGAAGAAATAATAAAAAGAGATTTGTAATGATTTTTGAGTAACTTTGAGTAACAATCTGTTTTTCTGTTTCTGCAGTGTGCTGCAAATATCTTATACACTGACAAAGTAACAGCAGCATACTATGCAATTTGCATTTGAATGTTTTTATTTTAAAATATGAGTCCATGGCCAGACCCCCACACCACCACCACCCTGCAACAATAGAACTTTGTCCCACTATTAAGTCATTAGGTGATATACCACCTCCTCCAGATGGGAGACTAATTGTTTGTTTGACCTACAGCCGACTCCAGTTGATGGAACATGTCAAGGCATGTCTGTAACCATAGTAAACATTAGAGCACTGTAGTGAAAAGCTGAGGTCATATCCACTCCTTAAGAGGGGCATGATCAAACACAGCCCATACATTAAAACAGCCAATTCTGAGCAGGACTGAGACAGAGGGGTCTATAGGTGTTCCAAAATCTAATATCTGAGCTGACTTCTTGGAAACCAGCTTCGGAAATATTTTCTGTAGACATCTTGGACAAGTTTAAACTCATTGAAAAGGAGTAGAATATTTTAACCACATTCCAGATTTCCCGTTGTGTTTTGAAACTCATATAGAGTCATCAAATTAATTTCAGTCTTTACCATAACCAATTAAAGACACCTTACATGACCTTTAATTCAGGGTAATAAAAAATGAACTGAAAAAGTTCCAGGAAACCGTATGCTACGTATACAATTGATACTTTTAGAGCCATCATGGGCTCAGTGTTAGTTATCAAAAACTGGCATTTATCTAATTTGCTTAATATTTACACTATACCCTGTTAAAAATCACAGTAATTTCACAGTAAGTTGATGGTAAATTCATGGTATGGCAATGAGTTTTCCACAGTTGCATAAATGGTAAAATGACTAAGTTGCGTTTTCACAGCAACCCTGACATGGATACTGAAAATTATAGGACAGTGTTGTGAAATCACACTAACTTGTTGTAAATTTACATTAATATGATTTTACAAGACATTATTGTAATTTTACCGTGACCCAACATGATATTAAAGTAAAATTACAGAAAAGCATTGTAAAATCACATTATTATAACAGGTACTCTGAATTCACAACACTTAACTGTAATTCTACAGTAATCTGAACATGCTATAAAATTTCAGTGTTCTATTGTGAAATTACAGTAAGATGCTGCTTAGTGTACTGTACACTTGCAATTACACATTCTTACTGTATAATCACTACATTTCAGGGGCCAGTAAATTCCTGTATGTTAACAGTATGTATGCCAGAATTAAGTACTGTAATCTTACAAATATTTACCTGTCATGCACCTCAGAAATTGCATTAAAATTATTTACTGTGGAAATCTGCGGTACAAACCTGTGAAAACATTTTACAGTGTAGAACAATCCTATCATTTCTTCAAATGTATTTTAAAAAAGGCAAGAAATTAGACCAAAACTCATCCAATTTCATACGAGTCAGCACCTACCCCGGCTCAAAAGCAGACTCGTTTTCTAACAACACTTCATTTTTTTTTCCATCACAGTGGGAGATCAAGGAGAGGGGGCGCTAAAGTGCTCAACTCAGGCATGACTGGACCATAGTTTTTTCTAATACAGGCTGTATGATATGTAATTATACCTGGGTAGAATATCAGCCTGACGAAAGGCCAATGTATGATCATATCAATAAAACATTGACTGGCACAGATTTTCTCACCTCATTTTAAAGCCCACTGTTAGTCTATATCAGCAATATTATGATTAAGCACTATAATACAAAATCAATGTTGCTGATCATATAATTCAAGTAGTTTTAAGTGAGCTAAACATGACAATATTCTCACATTGTCAGTTTTTTAAAGCTTAAGCAAAGTAGTTAAAAATGTACCTGCTGCAAAGCAAATTAAAACACAACTGTACTTTAACACCAAAGCCAACATTGCTTTACTGTTAGTCTACACAGTAAGCAAGAGATCACACAATACAAATCAGAAACAAAGGTCTAATAATACATTTATCATCAGGATCTGAATATTTAAGATCAAAATCAACTTATTGTCCCACAAAGGCAAAGTACACCATTCAGCATCACTTTCATTAGAAGGAGAACACTGACTATAAATTAAAATTGTCGGAAGATTCCCATAAAGTTGAGACAGCATACGTGCTTTTAACGTAAACAAATATAAATTATGATCAGCAGTTACAAGCAACTTTAACTTCCAACGCTGAAGATCCATGTTAAGGATGGGAGTCCACGTGTTGTCGAGGCTCACCTGTGCTCTGCAGGGACAGTCGTCTTTTGCCGTGAGTCGCTTGTTTGTCCTGGACATCCTGCAGATCCATGGCCAACACCTGCTGACAGACCAGGAAAAGAAGAAACACAGCCAGGAGGCTCCTCAGCATGTTTCACTTCAGACGACTGAACCTTGATTTGACTATACGACAGGTTTCAACAATGGGAGTCTTCTCCCACAGAGCTCACACTACTGCAGATGAAACGAGGACGGCATGACGGCTCAAATATATAGAGCTGCCCGAGGCTGCGCGTTCACGACGGCTTGCTTGCCTCCACCAATCACAGTGCAGTGCCATGAACGCGCAAAGAAGTGGAGCCAAAAGTTTATCATTGATGAGAGTAGTGGAGCTTCATCTTTGTTGTGTGTCCCGCGTTGTCTTGTTGTTCGTGTGATAGTTGGGCAAGCGGGGATACACAAAACGAACCAAATGATTATGTTTTCAGATATTTTCCTAATTAAACTTAATGGGGAATAAGGAAAAAGCTCTCATGACGTCTTTACTGTTCTTCTGCAGTCTGCCGAGGGTACGTGAAGGTCAACCACTCAAGACATCTACACTCAATTAACCCGCCAGCCAGCCGTGTGTATGTGTGTGTGAGTGTTAGCAGCTGCATTCTTGGCAGGGGGACATGCAGCAAGGATCGTTTCAGATGCACCCACACTGAAAAAAGACCAGCAGGCTGTCTGAAAAGAGTCAGCGTTTACCTAACGTATGAATGCTACATTCTGAAAAGCGAACATCAGTCACGTCATATGCAAAAAAAAAAAAAAAACCCTCATGTAAATAAAAATCAAGTGCAATGCCATGTTTATAAAAGTGTCAAGCCGTAAATTCTGGGGCTGAAAATGAAGCCAGTATAGAAGTGCCAAGAGCTGTAGTTTCTCGAGTGTCCACTTGTGGCTGGTTCAAGGAGCAATGTCCGGGGATGAAGGGGGAGGCCCATGCGGTAGAGCCAGGAGCTGTAGTTCCTCGAGTATCCACTTGAGGCTGGATGCAGAAACCCTGAAGGCTGCATGATTTTGTGTGGCAAACAAGGCGGTTACTAGCCTTGCAGGGCAGACGGACCTGCCTGATTCATTGTCTGAAATCCTGCTTGTCCGTCTTGCCAACTTCTATTGTCCAACGGCTTTGCGGCTGAATGCTTAATGGTCCATTCAGGGAAGAGAGGCGGGAGCTGCGGACGTGACGACAACAGGAAGTGACTGCATGTTTGAAAACAATGGCAGCTTCTGAAGTGGTGTCCGTGGATGCAGCAATATCTGCGTTTTTTTTTTTTAAATCAGAAATGGACTCCATTTATCTTTAAAAAAGAAGCAAAGAACATCACTTAAAGCTTTTCTTTAAGTGAAATCATGTTTTTCCTTTTCTCCCGACCGGGGATCACTTCTGGGAAACTGGAAGAGAATGTAGAAATCCTCCACGGACATCCCGGTTGGTCTATATTCATCATGGTTAATAATAGTAATACTTGGTGAAATACGCTCTCCTCATTAGTTTACTGAGAGAACTTGGTGGGGATTGTCCTTGACAAGGTTCATGTCACATATAAAAAGTAAATGATACATCTGTGTTGTATAATTTAATGTAAGCTGATAGTCTAAGGACTGAAACGTAGTTTAAGCTAACGGCTTAACAGGATCAAGCTGCTACGTCATACTGTGGCTTGATATTTGGTCTGTGATGAGTGTGACGAGCAGAACAATCATCCAATCACCAGCTGCAGTTGTTTTTGAAGGCTCTGCCTCTGAAAGCATTTTCCCACGGCTCTTTCCCAGATGGACTAGTGAAATATTTCCGTGGTGGGTATATGAAACTGTCCATCTGGCGTGTCAGGTTAGACGGTTACGGCCTAAATGAAAATATTTACAGCCCGGATCAAAAAAATGTCTTTGGTCTAAAACTAAAATACATCTAAGTGCTCTCACTGTAAGGTTGGTGCTTTATTTTTCATATCGCAACCGTTTATTACTTACTTTGAGGATTTATGGTTTTGGAACTTAGGGACAAGATTGATATGACAACAAGTCAATGCAGGTAGGTTATTGGTCAGACTGCTTGAGACAACAAGCACAGTATACGTAGTTTTGCTACACATTAACAGCATTCAAATGACTGACTTCACATGGCTTCGTCCAATTCCTTCTACAGTCCATGGGCTGGCTGTAGAAAACCAGAAGGTTATATGATTGTGTGTAGGGAACAAAGCTTATACTGCTTAAACATCTTTACAGCATGATTCAAAAAAACGGCTTAGGTCTCAGTATACAATATACCTGGCTCTAACTGTACAGGGATTGAATTTTTTGTCATATTGTGCATGTTTTTATTTTGTCATATTGTGCTTGTTTTTATTTTGTCAAGGATTTTTGGTAATTAGAGACATGATTGTTATGGATATCAGTCCACACAGAGTTACTGTTGGTCACACAGCCATAAGTCCAGCCTTGACACTGCCTTTCTGTCTGTCAATAGGTTAATCTAAAGTTCAGTTGAGAGTGCATGTGCAGTATGGCAGCGTCCACAGATTGGCATCAGCAATGTTCCAAAGCCTCCTTTGGTAATCAATAGACTGACACCACTAGGCTTTATCCAATTATTTCTACAGTCAATGGTTACGTTTTAAAAGTTGTAGTCTCAGTATCAGAAAAGCATGAAGTCCTTAATGGGACATAAAATATAATTTAGAAAATAAGAAGCTTCTCACACTGACGGAAAAGCTTCTCATGCCCATGAGACACTATTTGAGGCATTGTCAGAGCAAAAATATTGCATATGCGGAACACCTTTGCTAGCACAGTGTGTATCTGCAGGCATTAGTGGCTTAGTTTAGTGAGAACTAACAACAGTCAGAAGTTTGTGGATTGAAACCGAGCTCCTGCTGACTCATGTTAAGATAAGATAAGATAAGATAGTCCTTTATTGATCCCCAAAGGGGAAATTCTGGTATTGCAGCAGTACAGGGCAAGTACAGGGATAGTAGCATGCATAAGCATAGATCAAAGGATTGAAGATATTTACAATTATCAAAATTAACTAACATACTAAGCACTAAATTAACAGAGTAAGTGGCGTTCAATTATCAAATTAACTAACATACTAAAATAATAATTTAACACAGTACAAAACAGCTGAGCCTCCTGTCCAGTGCAGTAAAGATAAAAATAAAGTGACAGTGATATTAAAGTGACAATGTGAAATGTAGCAGCACTTACTGACCACACAGCAACAGTGCAAATTATTTACCTAGAGTAATGAACCATGATCAGGGATATAAATCAATAACAATACAATATGGATAGAGGTGGTTTGGAGCATATGGAGGATTATTATAAATCTATTAAAGTGCAGTCCAGTGTCATATTGCTTGAGTACATCCATTGCTGTTTCGGGGGGGGGGGGGGGGGGGGGGGGGGGGGCGATGTCAGTGCAGTGACAGACTGTGGCCTCCGCTGCTGTTGTAAAGTCTGATGGCGGTGGGCACAAAGGAGCGCCTGAAGCGCTCAGTTCTGCTTCTGGGGGGGATGATGCGCTGGCTGAACGAGCTTCCCATGTCCCACAGCTCGTCGTGGAGGGGGTGAGAGGGGTTGTCCAGGATCGATATGATTTTGTCCTTGATCCTTCTTTCAGCCACAGTCTGTAGAGTGTCCAATTGAAGGCCCACCACAGAACGGGCCTTCTTCACCAGTTTGTTGAGCCTGTTGACCTCACCAGTCTTGATGCCGCCCCACCAGCACACTACAGCAAAGAAGAGTGCGCTGGCCACCACAGACTGGTAGAATGTTGATGGATCCTTGGCAAAGACACTTAATCGCAACTTGCTCCCACTGGTGTGTCGGTGTGTAAATGGGTATGAAAGGGCAAGGATGTATTAGCAAATGCTGATGGGCAATTTTCATAGAAAGTTTAACCTTAAGTAAGTGAATATGAGAGGCAGCCAGTGTCTTAGTCTGGCAGTACGAACCAACGTCAATAAGAAGGTCAATGGTTCGAGCTCAGCTCAGGCTGTCACATGTCAGTGCGTCCCTGGGTAAGACACCACAGCTCCAGTGGCCTGTAAATGGGTACGTAAATGTGGTGAGTGAATGTGAAAGTGAATAGGTGTGACTAGGTAGTGTAAGATCCCTTTGAGTCATCAGAAAGATTAGAAAAATGCTATATAAGTTCAAGTCCATTTACCATGAGTATTATACTGTACAATATTTTCTCCTTCAATTTGTAGCACATCTCATTGTGAGGAGTTTAAACAGGTAGACTGGTTGATTCTATGCTGCCATTTTTCCTGAATCAATTAGATGATTTTCAGGTGTTTTTTCTACTTTGCTCAGCAGATGGATCAGCCCAAATAATTTGTCTGTAATTAGGCAAATCCATCTTACCAAGCTCCAATCTACAACAGTTGTGAGCAGTCCAAAGCAGCACTTACCAATCAGCGTCCTTTAAAGCAGCAGGAGGTGGAAGCTACGAGTGAGACTATGAGTGACTGCTTGTACAGAGATTAGCAAAGATGCTAACAGCATCAGTAGCAGTTTTATCGGATCTGGACCACATTTCATTATTAAATGAAAAACAAATAAAAACACTAAAAACATTTCAAGAGCAAGGATAGGAGTGGTCCATCTGGTGTGTGATTTTTGGTAACTGTGAAATCTCATAATTATTGGCATACCACATTTTGTGGTAAAATCAGTTCATATTGCAGTACATAAACGAAGAAAGAAAATCCCTCAAAACCTTTTGAGATACTGCAAGAATTTGCAAGAATTGTCCAGAAAAGACAAATGGACAACCTCAAAATTGTCTTGCCTTGTTCCTCGGCTGTCGTTGGCACATAGGCTTAAAAATACAAAATGGGGAATCACTTATGTGTTTTTCTTAATATTTTTAACTTTATGTGATTATTTAATTGAAATCAGCATGTTTTTGACTTACAAAAATCATCATAAAGGAGTAAAATAGGGATCTTTGTTCATGAATGCAGTTTGGAACATGTTTCTGATGCAGGGGGACTTAATGTTTTGTTTTCTTCTTTCTGATGTGTTCAGATCTTGCTGTGTTGTTGTTGAGGTTGCATGTTTTGTCTAATAACAGCCGTGACCTATGACACTGAAACAGGGACTGACCACAGTCCTGTGATACCATGACATCAGTGGGTCACACAAATACCTCAAAGTACTCCTCAGATGTATCAGTCCTTTTAGAGAGGCCTTCAAAGACAGATGAGACCAGTACTAATGTGTTCTGTGGTAGTAGGGGGTCAGGGCAGGGGTATATGTGTGTATATGTGTGTGTACACACAGGGGCCCTGTTGGGGACGACACACTCTCAAAGGGGCAAATGTTTAGACTTTTGTCAGAGGACTCCCCCGCCGACCTTCCCCGCTCTTTCTCCATCTCATCCTGCTGCAAAACATCCCACAGCTTCCCTCACACAACCTCTGGTGACCACCCACACAACGACCCCTCACCTCGACACCCGGCACGCACACACTCACATGCCCTAAAGCAGCACACCCACGCACACACACACTTACACACTCCAATATGCAAACAGTAAACATGCAGGGCCCTCCTGTACTCTGTCTCTCACATGACTCTGTGGTAAACAACAAGTCGGCCTGTGCCTGTCTGTGAGCATAAAGACTGAATTCAGGAGTATCAGG
The DNA here is from genome assembly GCA_037902135.1 of Cetoscarus ocellatus. NCBI lineage: Eukaryota > Metazoa > Chordata > Actinopteri > Labriformes > Labridae > Cetoscarus > Cetoscarus ocellatus. Next base: position 85,805 of record JBAMNC010000158.1, on the reverse strand, counting down.
GCTGAGATATGAGGAGGAAGCATTACCATAATCTTTGAGTCTATGACTTCTGGGTTTCCACTTTTGTCCTTTTATTTTTAGAAGAAAAAAAACAGGATGTAGAACTTTTCATTTCTACAAACTATTGAAACATAGGCATATGTTAATTCTTATGAGCTGAGTAATAAGCATAAACATAATGCAGATGTGTTATTTTTTTGATCTCTCTCTCAGGATGCACTCACACCAGCTAAGGCTCATTTGACCCAGAAGTCCAGTTATTTTACTAGCGTGAGCGTTTTGTGCTGTGTTAAAGGTAATTTCATGTCCACTGGCCCTGGCATGGTTGAAAGGGGTGCTGGGTTCTGGCATGGTTAAGTTGTGCATGTACTAGCACAAGTACAGGAATGTGGACACAACGTATAACTGATGAGTTCCTCTCCACACTTACTTTAAACAATGGTAGCATGCGGTTCATGTTGGTCCACTGCAGGTGTTTAGTGTTTATTCCAGTTCTGAGCAGATGCAAACATTCAGAGACTGAAGAACGCAGAAGTAAACATAAAGCCATACATGCATCGTATTAGGAGGTGATGTTGTATGGGGCAGGCCTGGAGCATTGTGAATGAGCCAGCAGGAGACAGGGAAAGGTGGATAGTTGTGTTTTGGCATGCTATAGACCATTTTGGTGTTTGTACCATAGGCTGTAAAAGAATTGGAAGCCATGTGACGTCAGTCGTTTGATTATCAAAGTGAAATGTTGTGGATGCCCTGTAATGGACGCTTCCATACTGCATGTCATAACTGAGCTTTAGCTCAACCAACTCACAGACATAAAGGCTGTGTTTTGAGGCAGGACTTAAGGCCATCTGACCAGTAGTGACTCTGCATTGATGTGAAACCAAGCAGACATCGCATTGCTGATACTGATGGATAACGTTCATGGAAAGTCTTAGTGCTACATTATATATATATATATATATATATATATATATATATATATATATATATATATATATATATATATATATATATATATACACACATTCATGGACAAAATTGTTGGTACCCTTCCATTAAAGAAAGAAAACCCCACAATGGTGGTTCAATGGAATCATTTTTAAAAAACAAAACAATGAAACTGGCCGGGACAAAAATGACAGTACCCCGAGAAAAGATTGAAAATGATTTGACCATAGGGACATGTTAAACGAAGGTGTGTCCTGTAATTAGTATCACAGGTGTCTCTTCAAGCTTGTAATCAGTCAGTCTGCCTATTTAAAGGATGAAAAGTAGTCACTGTGCTGTTTGGTATCGTGGTGTGTACCGCACTGAACATGGACCACAGAAAGCTAAGGAGAGAGTTGTCTCAGGAGATTAGAAAGAAAATAATAGACAAGCATGTTAAAGATAAAGGCTATAAGACCACCTCCAAGCAGCTTGATGTTCTTGTGACTACAGTTGCACATATTATTCAGAAGTTTAAGGTCCACGGGACAGTAGCCAACCTCCCTGGACATGGCTGCAAGAGGAAAATTGATGACAAATTGAAGAGACGGATAATATGAATGGTAACCAAAGAGCCCAGAACAAGTTCCAAAGAGATTAGAGGTGAACTCCAATGTCAAGGTACATCAGTATCAGATCGCACCATCCATCCCTGTTTGAGCCAAAGTGTACTTAATGGTAGGCGACCGAGGAGGACTCTGTTGAAAGCAAATCATAAAAGCGAGACTGGATTTTGCCAAAATGCATATTGACAAGCCACAAAGCTTCTGGGAGAATGTCCTTTGGACAGATGAGACAAAACTGGAGCTTTTTGGCAAGTCACATCAGCTCTATGTTCACAGATGCAAAAATGAAGCATACAAAGAAAAGAACACTGTACCTACTGTGAAACATGGAGGAGGATCAGTTATGTTCTGGAGCTGCTTTGCTGCATCTGGCACAGGGTGTCTTGAATCTGTGCACGGTACAATGAAATCTCAACACTATCAAGGCATTCTGGAACAAAATGTGCTGCCCAGTGTCAGAAAGCTTAGTCTCAGTCGGAGGTCATGGGTTCTTCAACAGGATAATGAACCAAAACACACAGCTAAAAACACCCAAGAATGGCTCAGAACAAGACATTGGACTATTCTGAAGTGGCTTTCTATGAGCTCTGATCTAAATCCTATTGAACATTTGTGGAAGGAGCTGAAACATGCAGTCTGGAGAAGACGCCCTTCAAACCTGAGACAGCTGGAGCAGTTTGCTCACGAGGAGTGGGCCAAAATACCTGTGGACAGGTTCAGAAGTCTCATTGAGAGTTACAGAAATCACCTAATTGTAGCGATTGCCTCAAAAGGTTGTGCAACAAAATATGAAGTTATGGGTACCATCATTTTTGTCCAGGTCAGTTTCATTAGTTTGTTTTTAAAATGATTCTGTTGAATCACAATTCAAAAGCAATGTCTGATTTTCACGAGTTAATTTTCAGTAAAATTTTTATTTATTACTACTTTTGTCAGTTTCAAGTTATTTCAGTGACCATTGTGAGATTTTCTTTCTTTAACAGAAGGGTACCAGCAATGTTGTCAATATGTGTATGTCTATTTATAGGTCGATAAATAGACCTAAGTCCATTTACATGGGGCAGGACCTTAAGACAGAGTGTCTGACTGAGAGAGAACACAGCACTGTCAGAGAAACTCTGTACATAAAAACTTGAGAGTTTTTTTACATTAATGATTGTGAATAACCCTAGCAGTCATCAAAAATGAATATATGAACCTGATTTAGGTTAAAGTGATGTTTTATATCAGGAATATATACATTTTAAACTATGTTTCATGCCTCAGACACAAATCCTGCTTAAAAAAAGCGAGCGTGCTGTATGAAATTTAAGAGCCATGTTAATCACAATCCATTGAATGCAAAGCTAAATAAAAAAGGAAAAATAAAATGTTAAACAATGAGATTGAAAATTTTCCGTTTCTCAAGGCAAAATATGACAAAAAGGTTTTGCATTCATTTAAGTTTAGAGGGCATTATGGACATATTAAACTTATTTTCAAACATATGCATATTCAAGTCAAGCAGCCTGGCTCAGTGACCTCATACAGCACACACAGGTGCACAAGTACAAAGGCACTGCGACACACATATATGTAACGTGAGGATCACTTTCCTGCCAAAACATGCACTAAAATCAATGAAGTTACACAAACTGTGACACAGACTGAGGTTTGGGCCACAGTACTGACTTTAAGAACTTTCAACAAAATGCTAAGGTTGATCCTATGACTAAATTCTGTTCTTTTAAATTGTAATATGGGACTGGAAACCATTTTTTCACTTCTTATACTCCTTTTTACTTGATTATACTTAGCTTTGAGGGTTGTAAGTGGTTAGTAAGCAAGAGATTTATGTAAGGTGAACTTGGTTTACCTTTAGCCAACTGAAAACAACTACCCCACCTACTGGTTTAAAGTTATTATCACTGTACCCTGTTTTATTGACAAGACCCAAGCAAGTTGTTGTCATTGCCAGAAGAAAATATCTGTGGCCAATGTTTGCTCACGGCCTTTGTACGTAACTTTGTCCTCTTCAGAGTATCTTCTAGAATAACAGATGAGAATGTAAAAATGAGCTCAAATCGATTAAAAAAATAAAATAAAAAATATTATTAAACATTTATAGCCAAATGAATCTGTGTGAGACCAAATAAAAAATATGTAATGGTACAAGTAAGTAGTTTCCAAATTAAAAGCAAAACAGAAACATTGCAGGTTTTTGCTGTTATTTTATGGCCAAAGTACAAAAGCTGTACAGTGCAGTACAGTGTACCACTCCATGTCATACAACTTCTCCAGCAGTCGCTTCTTTAAGCACAGACAACAAATGAAACAGCACAGTCCTAAAATTTCTCCTGGCTGTTGTAACGCAGAGGTCTTGGTACAGACATCTCCTTCTTCTTCCTCTCTCCCTCACACTCCAGAAATGTAGACAAACAATAAGCAGCCTGAGTATCTGCCAGACTGTCTGTGGTTGATCCAAATCCTTCATGATCACTGACTTTAACTTCAGTTTAAATCCTCAGGGGGTGTGAGGGCCTGAAGCAGATGGGGTCTCCTGTAGGTCTGTCTGTTCAGATGGTGCAGAATTAGAGCTCAAAGTGGTCTCCTCTTTCTTTTCTCCTGACAGGAAGTCATGGATTGCAGTTTCTATGTTTGGCCTGAAAGTGTGGTTCATCTTTGGGTCCACAACCTGAGTGATGATTCTGTCCACACCAGACTCCAGCATGCCTGATCTACACAACAAACAAACAAATAAAATACAAAAAGACCTACATGTGAAAAAGGTTGAGGACACAAGATGATTAGAACTTTGCAATTTCTTCAAAATAATTAATTGTGACTAAAAACAGATGAGACAAAACAATCAACTCACAATACATCACTTATCATATTAAAGGGTTCACTCTGCAATCCATGTATCACCTTTTTTCAACAACAATTTTCATTTTTTTTTAATATATACAGACTACAAAACTCACAGTTTGGCAGTCTGTTAGGGCTCACTTACTGAACAACACTTTGCCTCAGTACATTCCTCATTTGGTTTTTATTGATAGTTGGGTTCCAGTCCTGTGTGCTCAGCTGAGACCTCACGAAGTTGTCGACTTTCTGTCGCAGGTTCTGATAGGCAGGCTGAAGGTAAACAAAGAGAGTAACATGAACTTAATCATGGTGTCAGAAAATCAGAAGAGACCGCTGCTAAAGGAAGGTCTATCGTGTGACAACAACGCTATATCTTTAAAATATTGAAACATTAAATCAGTTACAGCTTACACTGGCCCTGCACGTTAAAAATGGAAAAGAAGTCACGGAAAATGTAACAGAACAGATGTAGCCTGAGTATCCTCCTTCTAATCACCTTTGTGTCAACATCTGCCAGACAGTCCCGACGGAACTCGTCAAAAAGCCCCCGGTTCTTCAGATGCTCCACTATCATGCCGATGAGCTGCGGGTCCCCTGGAGGTAGACTGGCTGGGTTTACTCCAACGTTACTGCTTCCCTCCGCCATACCAAACTCGGGCAATTTATTGAATTAATTATGTATCAGTTAACTACATCAACATCTAACTATCTGAGCCTTATGAGCGTGTTTAGCTACATGGCGCGATGGTTTAGCCACGGGGGTTGGCTCGTTCCCTTCTGTCTACACAAACTGCGGGCGGAGATATTGTCTGTTTTGAACCAGCCACTGTTAACGGGAGACGTTAGGTTATAAAACAAGCGCTTAATTTTCCAGTCACTACGCAAGCGCAGTTCACACCTGACACCGGAAGTACTTAGTTCAATTGCCGTCGCGGACTACGAGGGACGAACGTTCCTCACAGATAATTCTTGTTTTCTTACACATCACCTAACTTTAAAACAACTGCCTGATAAAACACCGATCCAATGTGTCTTCGTCAGTCGAATGTTTAGTCTGCCGGAGTCTGTTTATTAATTTCAACGACATATTTCACGTTAACCCGGATTATCGTTCTGCAAGGTAACGCTAACGCTGGTTAGCTGTGAATGCTAACATAAACCCACACTAGCTGGAAGGACTCTAAAGAAAATACTAAGATTTCAATCCAATTAAAGGTGTATTTATCGCTATATTACCTTAATATCGACTTCAGTGTCAGTCACTGAATATTCACACGTTGCAGCTTGCTGACGTTGAATCAAGCTGACATGGTAACAGTGGATGATGAACTGAAGCAGCTGGGTCTTCATCATGTATGAAGGACTGACAGGAGTATTAGTGTGTCTGGAAGTGAGCAGTCAGCCTGTTGAAACAATCTGAAAAAGGTTTAGCATTGTCTGTCACTGTCTCTTCAACAGTTTTACCATACCCCTTCTATTAAAATGGTCTATTGCTTTGTCACCTCAGTTTGGTCAGTGGTAGATTTTATGGTGAAATTCACACGCATGTCTGTGCACAGAATAGACTGTCAGAATTTCTCATTTGTCTCTTTTGTGACTTTTGTTGGAACATCTCTTTTTTTCAAACCCTTCAGACTGATGGCTTCATATTAGGAATGCACAACCATGTAATGAAATAATGATGGTTTTTTATTATTACACCTATGTTATATGTAAACTATATTTTACAATCAAACTTCATCTGCCCTTTAAAGAGGTACAAACACTGATTTGCCAATCTGCTGACAGAGTCAGCCTCTCTCTTGCAGTTTATATGTCCTGTAAAATCGAATTTCTTTGTTTTTAATGATTTTGAGGGGGCTTTGCATGCAGAAGAACGTGACACCTTTTACTAAAATCTCAGTTCACAGAGAAATGCTCTATTTTTCTTTAGAAGATAATACCCCTTAAAATGCTCTGTTTTTACTCCCTGGGGTTTAATGTGTAATAGCTATACAGCCTCCCTCAATACTCATGTTTTCTTCCTGTCACAGGTAGATACTAGGGCTGGGCGATATTACCTCATCTCGGTATCCCCATTAATTGAAGGTCTTACCTTGATTACGATTAATGAACGATTATTTTATGCTATGCTGGAACAAATTGGTGGTGTTACCCATGGTCGTCGAAACAGTCCTCCTGCAGTATTTACACTTAACTTCTTTCTCCTCGATGTCTTCTGCACAGAATCCAAAATGTTCCCAAACAACGGAGACAGTGTTTTTCTTGGCTGCAAGATCCTCTGATAGATTGGCACTTGTCTCCTCCATGTTGGCAGTGTGTCCTTTGCCCTTGGCAAAAGTGAAGACTGTATGGAGGGGGTGCGGTCATGTGACTTACACAGGGAAAATAATCAAAATAATCTACACAAGTAAAATTACTTTGATTAGAGGGTCTAAATGTCGGTTTTGAGTATGTTTCGATTAATTGCCCAGCCCAGGTAGATACCATGACTGCTTGGAAATTCTGCTCCTTGGCCTGTAACCCTTCCTCCCCCCTCAGGTCAGACATAATTTGGGCAGCCAATCAGTGCAGACCTCATTATCATAGCCTCCTGTAGCCTCCCCAACCCCTCAGACCTGAGCATTTCCAAAGGGGAGGGGAAAAGAGCTGCATCTGATCCTCTTGAGAAACAACATTTTTCATTTTTTGTTCAACTTAAATCAAACCCTTGCTTAAAAGACACACCAAACATGATGTAAACAGCCAAATGCACTGAATATGGATCTTTATAATATCATTTTAAATGAATATGTGTGAACTCTGCAAACCTGATGCTGATAAATAAGGCTAAAATGTCAGTGATAAATGCTGGCAGAAATTTCAATGAGCAGTTATCAGCTGGTACCAGTATCATCCCAATAATGTTGTGCAATCTCACTTCGTATTGCTATAGCCTCTATTAGAAGACAATGTTCAGTAGGCTAAAATTTTTTACAACATCAGTATGAAATACCTTATAAGATCTTGCATCATGTAACTCATTTATAAGCTGATGTTCTTTTGTGTGTACCTGGATAATGAACATTTATCCTCTTGTTACAGATGAGTGGTGGACCAGATGCCAACAAAGAGTTCATGGAACAGCTGCGAATGCAGGAACTGTACAGCCAGAGAAATGAGGATGGCTCGGACCCCTATACTTACACTGACCCTGTGGATGGAACTGTCTATGACTGGGACCATGAGAAGAAGGCCTGGTTCCCTAAGGTATAAGCATTTCTTTAACTTTGATTTTCTCACATCAAAATATTGTGATCGTCTCCCAGTCTCTGAAGCTTAAGATATTTTTCATTCTTTTTTACAACTTTATTTAGTAAAGCCTGTTATGTGGAATATGCATGATGCAGATTAAAACGTACTGTGTGTGACCAAGCTACAACTACCCTCAGACTTTAGCACAGCAGCAGTGTTTCAAAATTTGAAGTTCAAGGTCATGGTCTATAATAACTTAAATGCTTGGTAAATAGTAAGGGTGAAAAATTAAATTACATTTTCCCCCTATGGGATTTATGTAGAGATCTTTCAAAAAGCACTTCAGACATAAATATTGTGGCGTTTAATTTTTTTACAATTTAAGATAAAACTTAAACTATTTTCAAAAATGAACCTACTTGTTCTTCTATTGCACACTGCAGCCCTTTGACATTAACTGATGCCCATTCATAAACACAGCAGGGGTGGACTGTAGTAATAACTGCTATAAACTTAAATAAATTTGTTGCTTTCATTGTTGTTATTTGTGGTCTATGAAAAAATTCTGATGATGTTAAAAGATAAGACGTCTTGTCTAACCCATGTTTTTGTAAACAGGAAATGTCCCAACAAATGTAGCCATGTATAGGTATTCATAAAGACACATAAAGTCAATATTTGTATTATTATAATTTACAGAAATCTAAAGAAAGAAAAAGATCAGCTGACAGCCTCCAATTAAAATAGTCACTCTTTGAACAGTAACACCATGTCTGTGACAAGAGTCGTCTGTAGAACATTTTATGTGAAGGGATCAAACTCTGCCTGTACCATGGTCCCTTCTGAGTGAGACTGCTGATTGTGATGACAGACACTTTTGTTGACGATAGTCAAAGAAATGAGAAAACACACTCAAATTGCAGCATGACATGCTTTGAGTCTTGTGACTGCCATGTGACTATTGTGCATGATGCACACATTGAGATTGCAACATTAAAACAGTATATTCTTCAGCTTTAGGGAACATTCTTTTGTTGAACTGATATGTGTTCTAGTTTATGTGTGAATTGCAGTCATTCATTACTAGATTCACATGCCATACTCTGTAGATAAGTGGTTCTAACTAATGGGCTGGGGACCAGGGGTAGGCCATTTAGCTGGTCTGAAATGTGCCTGCAAAAGCTGTGGCAAAAATCTAAGATGCACAGAGGCTTTAAGCAGACAGTTTGTCTACGTATTTGATTTAACTTTGTTTTGCCATGGTAATTCATGCATTGCATTGTTTTCTTGAGATCTTTACATACTTATCTCCTTATCTTGAGATGTCAATGCTGGATTTCTGATGACATTGTGTTCATTTCTCAAGGTCTCTAGAAAATCAAAACTTCTATTCTATTTAAACAGAGAAGGAAATGTATGCTTGTGTTTCTTTTTAGGGCTTCTGCATGACGTGTCTGTGAATTTTCATTTTGTTCTGCCTCTTAGTGTAATTTTATGTTTTGTTCCATTCAAGGTTTAAATTGCAATTTTTTTATCTACTGAATGTGAGCGTTGAAAATTGTGGACATTTTGGGTACTGAGTTCTTGTAAAGGAGATGGTGTTGTGGTATTCTGAGGCTAAACCAGTTTAGGACCACTGCTGTAGATATTAAGACCTGTTAAGACCTGTGTTAATGCTAGCAGGGGCTGTTTTCGCATGATCCATAATTTGAGAAGTTTGTATTTAAATGAGATGTAGAGCTGGTTTCTGTTTTAATGGTAAGTAGGCTTGTTTTGTCTCTAGATAACAGAGGACTTCATTGCAGCCTACCAGGCCAACTATGGCTTCACTAAGGAAGGAGATCCAGATGCAAATAATACTGCAGAGAGTGGCCCGAACCAAGCAACCCAGGAACAAGGCAGTAAGCCCTCAGAAAAGGAGAAATCAGGAGATGACTCCAAGACCCTGAAGCAAGATCAGACTGAGACTCCAGCTAAAGACTCCAAGCAGAAAGGAGAGAAGAGGAAAGCAGAGCCAGGTGGAGCAACATCAATAACACAAAAATAGAGAAAACCAGTGCAGAAACAGAAAAAGATAAAACATGGTTTAGATCGAGCCACAGTTTCTAATGTTGCATTTCCGCTTTGTGGTATCAGCTTAGCTTGATCCATGTCAACAATATTATTTTTTTCTCTTGAGGTATCTATACTTGATACCTGGTACTTTTTTTGCTGGACCCATGTTGACATTTTAAGCAAGCTGAGCAGATTGTAAACATGATGATAAGACACTACCACCACTGAATGGATAGAGAGTATCACCAGTTGGAGCATCATGAGTGGGATATGACACAGGAATCAAATTGGCTTTGGGTTGTTGTATGAAATCTCAAACTCCCTGTACTTTTCATTTATTTTTTATCTCCATGCTTGCATAGTTTCTGGAAAAAAAAGCCACGGACTGAGAACCAGGAACACTATGCACTTGATGTCCTCAGTTGTGGTTTTTTGGACATGACAGCAGTTTTACACAGTCATGCTTTGATGATCCCCCTAACCTTATTTAGGTACTGTTAATTTTTTTAGTGTAATGGAAAACAAAGTACCAGGTCTCAAAAGAGGAAAGAGTAGAGCTTAGTTAAACTGCTACTGCATATGGATATGCACTGTAACCTGTTTACAACACAGACTTTGAAGAACTAATTTTTTCTATTTGTAAAAAGCATCTTTTTGGTAAGTTATTTTCCTCCCTTTTTGTCCATACAGGATGGTTTGACATTGATGACACAAAAAACACAAACGTCTACGTGTCAGGTTGGTGGCTTTAACATTTTTCTCATACTGAGCTGTTGCTGTTCAATAATATGCAAACTTTTCTTATCATCTGCCCCCTCTTTAATGTAATTGTCTGGCAGTGTTAATTTTGTTGACTAATTATTTTTGTCATAGTTTTCTTCAACAACCTTTTTTCCCCTGACGAAAACTGGGCAGTAACTAATAAAAACAAGTGCACATGGATAAAACTAAAACTAAATTAACTGACATTTTTGTCAAAAAATAAAATCTAGACTAAAATGTTTAACAGACATTTAATCCAATCAGACCTAATTTGGTCATGTAGAAAGTAGGGACAAGTTAGGAATATATCCAATCCCAGCTACTTTGGTTGTGTGGAAAAGTTGGATGAGTCAAGAGGGACATCCAATCACAACTGCCTTAGCTTCATGGTGGCGGGATGAGTTGGGGAGCGATCCAATCAGAGCTACTCCCTTTATGAGTTGATATATTCATGTAGAGCAGGTTCACTGTTTGTTGTCAGTTCTGGTATTGTAACTGAGATGCTCTGCAAGGTAGCCTAAATAAAGGTGACTGCATTTCACACAAAAGTTCAATTTGTTTCTGTTAATTTATACATTCAAACTTTATTAGCATTCAGTAAAGGGTTATTCGATGTTTCATTTTATCCAAGTGTAAAACATGACTTCAGAAATTCAAGGAAACATAAAAACGCCTTACCCTTTACACTTCATATTTTAGTCGACAAATTTACAGTAGATTTCATCGACCAAAATGTTGTGAAACGTCATCACCAAAAACTAGACTAAAATTAAAACAAGGTAGATGACTAAATTATGATTAAAACTAAAAGATATTTTAGGCAAAAGGCAAAAACTAAAACTAAATTAAAAGTGCTGTCAAATTACCACTGTTCTCTGGTCTTGCTCCCTTTAGGCCTTCCTCCTGATATCAGCACGGAGGAGTTTGTTGAGTTGATGTCCAGGTGTGGCATTGTGATGCGAGATCCCATCACTGAAGAGTTTAAGGTCAAACTCTACAAGGACAAAGATGGAAATCTTAAAGGAGATGGTCTCTGCTGCTATCTTAAGGTTAGCCTGTCCTTCTTTCAGCCTCATCCATATTTAAGATTTTTTACTTGTATGTGATAATGACAGAATGCAGAATATGCAGATTTGTATTAGCCCATGAAAAGTGTTAATTCAGGAACGTGTGCTCATATTGAACTGTATCACTACTTAATCAATATATTTTCAGATGAGATCAGATCATCTTAAAAACTCTGAGGTGCACAGTGATCCTTTAACTGTGGGAGTGGGTTTGCGTCAAAAAAGCCACCCTAACTACAAAACAGAATATAAGCAAAAAAGGCAGAAGCAGTATTGACAAATTAGACACACACACACGTGAAATGATTTTCAGACTTCAGCAGAGGCACATTTTCTGTTACAGTTTAAAGTTTTCTTATGAACCCTCATCAAGTCTTAAAAAAGCTGTACTATGGTTTCTAAGTTTTCTGTTTCCTTTCGTGTGTTAAAGGTATTATGCACAAGACAAAAAGTCCATGGCATCAGGACTTATCCCTCTCACACTTTATAACACCAGCAGCTGCTTAAACAGCTCAATAAGTCTACCACTGTGATGTCCTGCCATTGTGTTGTCAGCAGTTTAAGCCCATTGGCTTAGAGTAGCAAGCCAAGTGCAGAGCAGAGGCACTAGAATGACTGACCAATAACCACAGAGTAGACGGGTCAACCAATCGGACATTTCTGGTGGTATTGCCCCTTGTTAACCATATCCCCAAGCTTTCTTAAAAATGTGCAGAAATACATAGAAATTGAATGCAGTATATGCTCAGAGGGCTGTGATTGTAGCAGCTTACATCAGTGAACCTTTAATCAGTATGTGTTTTGCGTCTGACCTAAAATTACTCAATACAGGTGAGAATCGTCAGTTATTACTGTATTATGCCTCAGTGCAGTGAATGTGTTTGCTCTGGTTCTCTGCAGAAGGAGTCTGTGGGGTTGGCCATGCGTCTAATTGATGAGTCAGAGGTCAGAGGTTACAAACTACATGTGGAAGCAGCACGGTTTGAGCTGAAGGGTCAGTATGATGCAAGCAAGAAGAAGAAGAAGAGCAAAGACTATAAGAAGAAAATGCAGCAGCAACAGAAGTAATCCTACGTTGTTTTTTTCCCTTTTGTTCTAATCAGAATATGCCAAAGGTGACACAATACATGGGTTCCTAATGGCTCTTTTTTCTTTGTTATGTTTTTTGTACTTGTGCAGACAGTTGGACTGGAGGCCGGAGAAACAAGGAGATGTGAGGAAGAGGCATGAAAAAGTTGTCATCATCAGAAACATGTTCCACCCCAGTGACTTTGAGGTTCAAAGAGACACAAGTATACACTTATAAGCTGGCCTACAGGAAAAAGGCCATTATTGAATAAATCTCTGTGGTGTATGTCCTTCTTTGTAGGAAGACCCGCTGGTACTGAATGAATATCGAGAAGATCTGCGAACAGAATGTGAGAAGTTTGGAGAGGTGAAGAAAGTCATCCTCTTTGATGTGAGCATCATGTTTTCAGTGTATTGTGAAGATAACACAGAATCGTCTGCATAGTGTGTCAGTGGCATCAACTGAGAGGCCTTGTGTGTTTGTGCTGCAGAGACACCCAGATGGTGTGGCATCAGTGGCATTTAAAGAGCCAGAGCAAGCCGACGCATGCATTCTGTCGTTCAATGGTCGCTGGTTTGGAGGACGACAGCTGTCAGCTCAGCTTTGGGATGGACAAACAGACTATCAGGTACACTTAAAATATCAGTGCTTTCATCTCGGGAGCTGAGTATGTTATACTCTGATATGATATAAGTACTGCAGAAGGCAAAAGCAAATAAATAACTAAATAAACAAAGTGAAAACGAACGTAAGTGGATTTTGACATATTTTTCAGGAAATGTTAGGCATGGCACAAGGAGGAAGTGATTAAATTTTAGTGGAGATCCCAATCCAGATGGGGTATCCAGTAGGCGTGTAAATCACCAGTTTCATGACGATACGATATTGATTCTTTGGACAACGGTACAATATTTGCTGAAAGTATCAAAGTCTGCCACAATTCGATTTCGATTCGATTTGATTCAGTCATGCATCCTCTGAGGTCAGATCAACCGTATCTTACTGGGATACAGCAATGCTATTTACTGATTGGCTGATGTGTAGCTGTGTTATTTTTTTGATTGGATGATAGGTAGTCGATCTTATTGACTGGGCCACGTTATGCCCCTTATGAGCTCTGTGATTGTCAGAGCATCTTGCTACACATTCCAAAGCACATATAGCGGTGTAACTCGGTGGCGCTACATAATAAGTTTTAATGAGCAAGAAATACCAGGTGTGATGTGTGAGAGAGCGAAAAGGTTCAAATGCGTGTGTCACACACTGAATGTGGGAGACTTGAGGGCCCTGGAAACTACAGAACGAGGCGCAATTGGGCGGAAACTGTGAAACTGATATCTGGTCGGAATTTTGAACTAATGGCGTATCTTAAAGATAATGACATTGATCAATGGTTTGAGTTTCCATCAATTTGATTGGATCGTTGCTCGTTGATCGTTGATTAATGGATCATTACACCCCTAGTATCCAGGAATGTTTGAAAGGATTTTTTAACAGTGTGAGTTAGGGCACTTTTCCACATTCTCTTGGAGCTCTTTTAGTTAGTATTTTCTTGTTCATTTTTTTGGCACACTTATGGTTGCAGACAGGCTCTCCTCCTCCTTGTGCACCTTTTGGCAAAATTTTTTGAATGCAGATATACAGTGAAGCTTAAGATTTATGTGACCTTTAGAATGGCCTTTTCCACGTTCTCTGTATTTATTATGTTATTGTGACATTTTTTTGGCCACAATAAACCAGCACTAACAGACGATAGCACATCACTCCTGTCCTTAAATCCCTCCATTTGGCTTCCTGTCCATTACAGGATTGATTTTAAACTTTTAATGTTTGTTTTTAAAGCTCTTAATGGCCTCGCCCCAGTGTACTTCACTGAGCTTTTAACTGTTCAGGAGCCTAGTAGAGCTCTGAGGTCATTGGAGCAACTTTTGCTGGAAGTACCCAGGTCACCCAGGTCAAAGTACAAACACTGGGGTGACCAAGCCTTTTCCGTTGCTGCTCCCGGGCTCTGGAATAAGCTCCCCGCCGAAATTCGTCTTATTTCTGACCTGGGCCTCCTGGATTTGATTTTCAAATCTAGACTGAAAACGTATTTATTTAGGATGGCTTTTAATACACAGTAGCGTGGTGACACTTCTAATTTATTTTATTGTATTTTATTGTTTATTGTTTTTCTATTTTATTGCTTTTTATTGTTTTTATTTATTCATGTGTATTTACTATCTATTGTAAAGCACTTTGGTTCGAAAGGGTTGTTGTAAAGGGCTGTATAAATAAAGAACATTTACATTTACAATAATTGTGGGGTAAAAATATGCCTTTAAGATAAAGGAAACTCTCATAATCTGTAATTTTGCATGCTTAAGTCTCACCAGTGAACAAAGTACTTATCTAGAAATATAAATTGTTTCGTACAGGTTGAAGAGACGTCACGTGAGCGGGAGGAGCGACTAAAGGGTTGGTCCTCTTTCCTGGATGGAGGGGATCAAGACCAGAAGAACAACAGCACCAAACCAGCAGAGGGCAGCACCAGCACAGACAGCACAGAGCCGTCCAGCACCACAGAGTCAGAACAGCACCCAAACACAGAGCAGCAGCAGCAGCCAGAAGAGCAGGGAGCCGACTCCACAGATAGCAGCCTGGCAGGAAGTGATGATGAGGAAGCCTAGGGTCTCCCATTCAGAACTTTGGTCCCCACGCAACCAACCAGGACAGACCTGCTTAAGATGAACTGTGGGATAGTATGGACAGTTTGAATTGTTTTATAATTTAGAAAATAAAAATATGTTTTTGTGTACCCTGTTTTCATTCCTGTGGTTCACATTGTATTTAGACCTGCCCCCAATCCTACAATATCAATGAGCTACAAAATTAACAGACACTACTAATTTATCCTCATTACAGCTGTATTTTGCTCTGTTTCTTTCATACTGAGCAGGTACAAGATCTTTTTAAAACAAAACTCAAATACAAACAGCAGCTAAATACAAATATCGCTGCCCTTTCCAGATCCAGAATTCTAACTACTTTTTCCAACACTTCAGACTATATTTGTAGAGAAATTGTTATTGCATTGGACAGTTTCTCTTTTTGCTGTTAGGCTTTCACAGTTTGTACACAAATAACAGAATTCCTGAGAAGGAATTAGAAGAATTACATCTATTTTTCTGTTATAATAAAACAGGATTGCTTGTTGATAGACTTTAAATAACTTAAGGTGAATAATTATGAGGCAAAAACATTGTTGACAGCATCAATAAAACTTTGATTTTTACCTTGTGGCTTAATGTTGTTTAGTGCTAATTCACCTAACTCTGAATTATCATCCCTGCAATCTGGAACCCCAGATTTTTTATTGAAGTGGGCTGTGGCTGCCAAGGGTGAGTGTACATTACGAAAAGGTTCATGAAACAGCACAATGCAGAAATGAGTGATAGTTGTTTTGTAAGACATCCTCAAACTGTTTTCAAGTGTTTAAGTTCCCATATTACCCGACCTTTTTTCAAGTTTATGCTGCTTCCAGTTGGACTGGAAACTGAGCAGGGCAGTTGAAGTCAAACTATAATGCAGTTCAAGTTCTATATTTTAAGTTACTTCTCTGATCTCTCTAAGGATCAGAAACATTCATATTTTACGGTGAAGCACCCTGGAAACCTTGTCCTCATTCTTTTCGTTTTTGAAAAAAATTTTTGGAAATCCTGTAAAAGGTGTGTTGTATTGTTGTATTGTGGCCTCTGTATCAGGGTGCGTTTATGTGGTGAGGTTGCTGGAAAGCTCTAAACCATGCCCCTCTCAGGTAGTAAATGCAACATCTGCCATCCAACACTACTCGAATCTATAAAAACTTTGTTTTTAGTTTCAAGCTTTGAGTGAGGATTAAAGCTTTCACTCAATTTTTACTCAAATTTCCAACATGCTCAGTATAAATAAAGTATAAACCAAACTTAATGAAACATGGAGGCACTACTTTTTAACCAGGTCTTGTTTTGTTCTTTTTGGATTCCTTTTTAAATTTAATTATTTAAAAATGAGTTGAATTAAAAAAAAAAAACTAGTACCTGATAGACAGCTACATTTATCGTTCTGCAACTTGCACAGCACACATTATAGGATGTAGGCTTTTTGTGCATACCTGCACAATGAGCTGTTAGGTCATTTCATGTCAAAGCAGAT
Source organism: Cetoscarus ocellatus (assembly GCA_037902135.1). Lineage (NCBI taxonomy): Eukaryota > Metazoa > Chordata > Actinopteri > Labriformes > Labridae > Cetoscarus > Cetoscarus ocellatus. Next base: position 69,045 of record JBAMNC010000158.1, on the reverse strand, counting down.
GCCCTTAAATGTTTTTCAAAATCTGATTTAGTTTGCATTTTATGAACTGTTAAACATCCCTTTAATAAAATTTATCATTAATTGATATCCTTCCAAAAGCCCTACAGATAAGAAATCCACATTAATTGTACATAGTACATTATGGCACTATATATCATATTTAACACTCTTGTCATCTACACATTGCTCTAAATGGAGGTTGACCACTCGAAGTGCTCTATACAAAGTGCTGTAAGAAAGTTTAGACTGGTGTAAAAATGTGCCAAAGTGTTCTAAATAATGAATTTTAATTGCTAATTTTTGTTTTTCAATCAATATACAAAATCCAAAGTAAGCAAACAGAAGAAAAATCTAAACCAATACTTGATGTGAGCACCCTTTGCCTTCAAACCAGTTCTTGTAGGTAGAGCTGCACAAAGTCGGGGACTTTGTAGGATGATAGTCAGGTGTACAAGATGAACTATATTTACCAAATATTTAATAAAACGTTTTCCTATGTAGGTTAAAACATATTTATTAACTGAACAGAAGCTGTTAAGGAGGCTTAAAACTTACGTAGGAACTGCCAAACTCTGCTACCAAGGTGATGTGAGAAGTTTTGTGTCCCAGGTCATACACGGCAAGACAGCAAAGCACAAAAAAAAAACAAAACAACAATAACAAAACCAAAAAAAACTTCAAGGTTGATAGATTATATCAACTAAGTTTCTTACACTCAAAGACTCCAAAGTGGCAAGATGTGTTCAAGCTTTCTTCAAGTAGCACCAAGACACAGGCAAAATTAAGGACCCTAGATGCTGTGGTCGGCCAAGGAACCTCAATAATGATCAAATATAGATTTGATTTAGATTTATCTATTATTTCATTTTGCATTCATTAATTAATACGATGGACTATTAATACTTAAATCTTTGAAGTCATTCTTACTATTCAGCATGTTTCACACCTGCTTAAAACTTTTGCACAGTACTGTATAGGTGTACACTTATATAAAAACACATGGTATGAGAGTACATTTTTATTTTCAGTATGAATGTATCCTAACTGCACATATTTTCTTCTCTGCCATCATGGAGGTCTGTATCTTTTGCACATATGTGAGGAGACGTTACTTTAAACATAATGCTGTTAACAATCGTCATTTATGTTACTGAGATGTATGCATGACTCACGATCAACAGCCAAACCATGGAAAACAAACAAACATAGGAACTCAGTTTTCTAAAAATTACTTTGGGGTTTTGATGGTTTCCAAGTTTGACACATACACTCAATGAAAAGGCACAGCTTTGGAGTAAACTGAAGTTCAATTAGTTTACCAAAGGACTGCATTTAAATTTAGTTTTCGAGCTTTTTAGTTTTATTGATAGTGTATAGAGAAGTGGATAATGCCAGAGAGGGGACAAAAGTGGAAGACATGCAGCAAACTGGCCTTGAGCTGGAATTGAACATGCATGCCTGCTAATGAGCTAAATTCAGTGAATAACACTGTAACTTGGGATGAAACTGTCGGGCTACCAGTCAGTGTGGTCTCTTTGCTTCCTGTGGGCCTGTACCGTGTATCACCACTTAATGGCACTGTTGTCCCTCTCTTAGTTGAGGACACTTCCTCTCTTTTACATTGTATTTTAAGTCAAGTTGGGACCATTACTGAACAATTTCCTTACTGTTTGAAAATGTACTCATCTCACTATTGCAGGATAACTATCGATTTTCCTGTAAAGAATTAACTTTTTATTATGCACTGATAGAAAGATGGTGACTCACCAATCCCGACTTGTGTTGTGCTGAAAGGGGCCATGATGATTGGAAAACTTATTGTAATGTTCATCACTGATAAATCAAACAAAAAAACTGTAATCATTGTAAATTAAAGCTGAGGGAATTTAGCTGATCATTAAATAAGCTGAAGTTCAAACAAGTGCCTCTTTGTGACCAACAACAGCAAACAGAGGCCTGTAGCACGAAGTGCGGTCAACTTATCCTGGGTAACTCACATCTATCCAGGGTTGACTAACCCCAACAATGGCAATCAGGATAATCGACATCACGACGCGGATTATCAACAGCTCATCAACTCAATCCAGGTTTGTCTCATCAAGAGCCGTGAACGCGCTCGTATAAAGGGAGGGCTCAGAGGCAGCTGACCAATCGCAATCGTGAGCGGCAAACACGCTGAGAACCAAAGGGAATACACTGACAGAGCTCCCTATTGCACATGTGTAGAGCAACGTCTGGTAATGTCAAAAGATGAGGATGACAGCGCCAGTATAATGGAGAAAGGAAACGCCGTAGCGGCTGTCAATAACAGGCAAAATGCGTGGTAACGCATGGCGGACTGTGTAAGTGCGTAAATTACAATGGCTCAATCTGACACTGACCACACTCGTGAATCTCATGAAACAATATAGCCTACTGTGCAAATGTATTGCGTGTCTGACAATTATCATCCCATTCCCCCAGATGTAATCCCTCTGGAGTGAGAAGGTCGTGGGAGCAGATAAAAAATAAATAGCATACAAAAACAACATTGCATCTGGTAGCGGATCGTTTCACGTCATATCATGCTACATTTAAGATTTAAGTCGTCGCCACAATGAAATCAACATACAGGGCTGATGTTTGACCCAAATTAACAATTTAAAAATCAGCAGCTGGACTAAAATACACCCCCATTTAAAGAAAAAAGCCCTCAAACACAATGAATAAAGTGCAGGAATGACATGATAGAATAGTGTGCTGTTTCACATTAGCATTACATCCCTTTTATTTGTCAAGTATGGTGCATTTGAATGTGTGAAAGGGGCTGTGTAAATGAAGTTTATATAGCAGGGCGATGCACAATGACTGCGGGACAGTCAGTTCACCGCTCCTGCGGGTCGCACGGGCAATAAACGGCTCCGATATGTCTCAGAGGTAGATGAGTCCGGGCCGCGAGAACCGGCCGCATCATCGGGTTGATCTAGTGGGTCAGACCGGTCTCGGGACGCCCTTTCTCGTCTTTACGCTCGTCTCACGGGAGGTGCTTCTGTCTACCGGGTTCAGGAGAAGAGGGTAGGCCATTGTTTCGGAGAAGCCGATTGGCTAGTGGGAGGGGCATTTTACAGGATCAGATTCAACCTCCAACTTATCCTGCTCCGGAACAGGTTAGCCGTTCAGAGTTAGTCGCCATGGTGATCAACTCCGATAAGAAATGAACAGGCTTTGTGCTATCGATAAACCAGGGTTAACACTGAAGTTACCTCGCTAAGACATTAATCCTGCTTTGTGCTATAGGCCCCCGACTATAGTAGTATTGGCCCACAACTTTTGCCATAGGGTAGGTATTAGATGAAACTAAAATTATTTGTTATTTTGATTTTTTCAGAGTGCACAGTAGATTCAAAGTGAGTGAAACAATTTACTGTCAAAATACACCAAATGACCTTTTTGCCGCCAAGATATCAAACTAAAAGATATAAAGGACTGGCTTGGAAAATAATAAAAAAGGTCATTTTATGCTTTTATAGGTTTTATAAGCCATCCAGTATGTCTAAAATGTCGCTTTAGTGTGATTGAGTACTTCTACTCTGTCCTGTGGACTGGTCAACCAAGCTGAACTGACTGGACCCACTGTGAAAGGAGGCCTCAAAGTGGGACCCCTTAACTGGGGTTCATGCATTCAGTTTTGGTGACTACATGATAGGACTGGGTATTTCCAGCAACTTCACAAAATGATACATATTGCAGTATTACAGTAGCCTATATTGTATTATATATTACTTACCAAGGTCTTGAGAGTGCCTCAACTGCTGAAAAAAAGACACGACGAAGAGCAGTGTTTCAGTGTGAAGCATAGACTGTGAAAGAATTGGATTAAGCCATGTGACATCAACCATCTGATTATCAAAGGAGCCTTTGTGCTGTTGTGGATGCGTTGTAATGGACGGTGGTATACTGTACGTCATCTTAACCAAACTTTAGTTCAATCTATTTATAGACGTATAGGTCATGTTTAGGCAGGACTTAAGACCGACTGACCAACAGAGAGTCCATGTGGACGTGCAGCCAGTCAATCGTGTCCCTTTTTCCTTTTCCTGAATTGTAAATCCTCAGTGAGATAATAATGGGTGCAATATAACAAAATTCACACCCCTGAGCCCATGGATGTATTATAAATTAAGACCGAAGCTGTTTTCTGAACCAGACTGTAAAGATGTTTATTTAGGCTGTAAACAACTGTTATTCACTTCATTTTTATGTTACTAAATATGATTATCTGCCTCTATTTATAATAATCAGTGTTATTATATATGAAATTTATATTACATATATACGTAAATGCCCCAAAAGGAAGTTTGTTCATTGTACAAACAGAGGCGAAATCTCTGGTTTCTGTACTACAAGTCCCACAATGCACTGCAACAGCTGCTACGCAGGACCAGGTCACAAGGCCCTCCCTCCGTTGCCTTTTAATCACTCTAATCAGTGGTCAGCAGAAGAGTGCTTTTACAGTGACTTTTAAGCTTGCCTAAAAATAAATATGCTGTTGAAATGTATATTTTTGTTTAAAACATAGTTCATTTTAGACTGTTCAGTAAATGTTGATCCTGTTTGGCCTACATCTTAGACTATGTTTTAAGTTTTGCCCCCTCTGTGATTGAGTATGACACTCCTGCTTTATAACATGATATGCAAAACAATGTTTAGAAATTTTGCCAAGCTGAAGAAACAAGAAGTCTTAGAGTATGAACACTGTGCTTTCTGTTTAAAAAACATAATTGTTACTCAGTTAAAAAGTAATTTAATTCTATTTTATGTGTCAACAAAGGGGTGCAGAAAGACAGTGATATGGGACAGGGCCAGAAACAGAGGAGGAAATGGACAGAGCATGTGAAACTCAGTGTGTGTTTGTGTGTTGGTGTGTGTGTGTGTGTGTGTGTGTGTGTGTGTGTGTGTGTGTGTGTGTGACTTTGCTCTTTTCCCTGGGGTCCACCCTGGAGATCGCTTGGGAAAAAGACCTCTAGGTCTGCCTGAGGTCTGACTTGCAGCCAAGAAAAGCAAAGACTAAAATAGAGAAGAGAGAGAGAGAGAAAGAGAGAAGACCTGAGAATCAAAGACATGAGTAAGAGGGAGAGAGAGATGGAAGATGAGAGGGCGTGAGAGGAAGGAGGAGCAAAAAAGATGGAGAAAGTGTGGACAAAGAGCTGACTATCTGAAGAGTAAATATATGGAAAATAACAACATTCACATGGTGTCACACTTCACACACACATACAAACACACACTGCTGATTAGAACCATATGCTAACAGGCATGGAGAATAATGGGAAACTGAATTGTCTGATTTTTTTTTCCTCTTTGTAGGGTTGGGATGGGGAGTGGGCGAGATGACGGGGGTGGAAGGCTTCCATGACCGTAGATGATGATCAGCCATGGGAAATTCAAGTGAGTAAATGTGTTTGCCATGCTGCACAGGCAGGCCCGCTCCATTAACAGAGTGTACATCAGGGGCTGAGCTTCGAGTGGAAGGGGGACTTCCACTGTGTGATTTAGGAGTGCCCAAGAAGTTATGAGCTGAGTACAAACAGCTGTTTTGATACTGAAACATCTCTGCTGCTTTGATTGCAAATAAAAAGTTGTTAATTCTCTCTCAGTGTCCCATGACACTTTTACTAATCCCATAAAACAGAGCTCAGCAGCTGTTTTTAATTTCCAGGTGTTGTTATCAACTCCCTGTAAGAAAACAGAACAGTTAGGAAGAGATTAATGGGCTGTCCACAAGGAGACAAGTTCAGGCTTTCCACACAAGTTTCCTGGTCATGTAGGTGTTTCGTACAAACGTAAAAATCATTTCAGGTACCCGGAAGATGCATTTTTGAAAACGTGTCCCAGAGTGGATAAATCTGAAGACGTCGGCCTAGCGTTTTCATGTTGACAACAAAACAAACGATGCCACAGCCCCATCTCTCACTTAAACTGCATGCGGGAACCCTGACAACAACAGAAACAATGTCTGAATAAGGTGTTGTATTCATGCTGCAGAAAACATGGAGCTTGTTTTGGCTTTAACAGCAAAATCTACTGCTCCTCAATGACCACCGTGAGCAACAAGACGACATGGAGAACAGCGTATGCCAGTGTTTGTTGATACTTCTCCTGATGTATACACCTGCTCCATGTCGTCTTCTCTGGTTTTGGTGTTTGTGTGCAGTTGCGTCACAGCACCACTTACAGGCTTGACACATGTACTACAACATTTTCAGCATTTTCGTGTGGACAGACACATTTCTTAAAACATGCTGTCTTTACAGAGAATGTTTTCTTGTGTCCATGTGGACAGGATCCTGAGTGCTGGATTGGTTTTTGTGGTTGGGTGAGGCTTAGTGTTAATTTTGTTGACTAATTATTTTCGTCATAGTTTTCGTCAACAACCTTTTTTTTCCCCTGATGAAAACTAGACAGTAACTAATAAAAACAAGTGCACATGGACAAAAACTAGAACTAAATTAACTGACATTTTCATCAACAGACAAAAACTAGACTAAAATGTTTTACAGAGACTTAATCCAATCAGACCTAATTTGCTCATGTAGAAAGTAGGGACAAGTTAGGAATATATCCAATCACAGCTACTTTGGTTGTGTGGAAAGGTTGAATGAGTTAAGAGGGACATCCAATCACAGCTGCCTTAGCTTCATGGTGGCGGGATCCAAGTGTAAAAAATGATTTCAGAAATTCAAGGAAACATAAAAATGCCTTACGCTTTACACTTCATATTTTAGTCGACTAAGTTTACAGTATATTTCGTCGTCTAAAATGTGAAATTTGGTAAACTAAAACTAGACTAAAATTAAAACAATTTAGATGACTAAATTATGACCAAAACTAAAAGATATTTTGGGCAAAAGACAATAACTAAAACTAAATTAAAAAGTGCTGTCAAAATTAACACTGGTGAGGTTGCATTCCCTTTAACTTCCAAAGTCCAAGTGCAAGTTTAGGCCTCAGTTGAAAAAAAAAATCCCTGAATGCATTCTTGAGATATTCACAAGATCTGAGGTCACTGTGACCTTGACCTTTGACCCCCAACACTTATTCAGTACATTCTTGGGTCAAAGTGGACATTGTTGCAATATATAAAGAAAATCCTTTAAAATATTCTTGAAATATTGTGTTTAGAAGCAAGTGATGAACATTAGGATCCTTGACCTTGACCTTTGACCTATTACCCCTAAAGTCTAAATAGCTTATCCTTGCATCAAGGTGGGGGCATTTGTGTCAAATTTGAATAAAACCCCTAAAAGTATTGTACATTAGACACACTAACCTTTGACCTTCCAAATAAAAGCAGCTTACTCCTGGGTTAGAGTGAAGTTGTTGTTGTTGTTCTTCTTCTTCTGCTTATTATTATTATTATTATTATTATTATTATATGTTGTTGTTATCATTTGTTTTGTTTATTGGCTAAACAAAATATATCAAAACAAACAAAAACTACAAACCTTGAATGAAGAGATTCACAAAGAAAAATAATCTAATATAATCTGTGCTGTTTTCACAAGACAGCAATTTAAAAAAGACATGTAACTAAAGCGCTCAGAGGGTACCAACCTCCACCGCCATATTTACTCTCTGTCCACACAGCTCTGTACCCCTGATCCAGACAAAGGTCCAGAATAAAAAAAAACAGATATGGGGTTTTACATGCCATTTACTGTGTTGAACATGTCTCCTCCACATGCTAGAGCTCCTCTATGTACAAGAACGAACAGTTTCAGGACATTTCCCTCTCCCCTTCTTTACAGCACCTGTACCTGCTTAAAACAGTTCACTAGACCTACCAGTGTGACATCCTACTATTTTTGGTTGGCAGTTTAAGCCAAATGACAGGAGCTCTAACAGAGCATCTCAGACAGACTGAGAAAACAGCTGGATCAGGGAAACCAGAAGGTTTTTTGAACATTAGTGATTGTGAACATACTCTAAGAAATCATAAATAACAAAATCATTTCAGTCAGAGCTTTTAATGAACATGTTGGCCAAAAGATTTTGCTTTTTTTTCTAAGATTGAGGCACTTCACTCCTTTGGTTTAAAGTTTTGATTTTTCATAAAATACTAAATGATCTGGTATACGCTTATAGGATCTTTTCAAGGCACTTTTTCTGCATCAATCTGTAGCTTTGTGGGACCAAAAATACTAAATAGATGAAATACCTTAAATTTTGAAGAGCAAACTCTATCAAATACTTAACTGCAGATGAAGGTCAAAAAATGCAGAAATAGCTCCATGTGTTTTGTGTCGACCATTTCTTCTAGCAGAGATGACAGCTATGTGAATGTTTAAAGTCATGACCACATCTTCCTCTCCTGCTTTATGTTTTCTGTGCTCCCACGGGAAGCACGCTGCTGTGTCCTGTATTTGTGATGATGTATCCATTTTTTAACACAGAAACTACGATTGAAACACACACATGTATACACACCCTGGTTAATCCTCTTGGGAGTTCAACAAAAATTGAATCTTCTGCCATAAAGTAATGTAATTACCATTTAACATTAACAGAACAACAAATATTATGAGTATTGATAGAATATTTCTTCTTACCTTAAATCATAGATTATAAATGACAAAAGAACCCAAAAAACATTTGTGTGTCCACACTGTAAAGGTTTGAAAATTATGCAGTTACATTGCATTTCTCATATACAAACCATATAGTCGTAACCATGTAATCATAGAGAAGTACCCAAAACTTTTTATAACGGTCAGTCAGTTGAGTTGTCAGTGTGATCCTCCAAAGAGTAAAATCCAAAGACAATAATCTTTATTACCCTTCAGTTTAGGAAACATGATGAAAAACACTCTGAGATTATGAAGAGGATATCTTAAATTGCTCTGACAAGCAATCCAAACACACCTTGGGTACTAACCCAAGCAACCAATCAGAGAACTGACAAAGGGTAACAACAGAAACCCCATTAGCCTCCATTTAAGAGCACACATTTTAATCAAAAGTAAACATGGAAAAATCCTGCTTTAAAAAAGAGCACAGATTTTAGTAGTGGCCCATAAACATTAGAGCACAGATCTGGGAAGCTTAAGTAGATGTGGCTTTTTTATACTGAAACAGCCCACTCTGGGATGAAACAGAGGTTGATGTGCCATAATCTGGTATCTGTGTCTATTTTTAGGTATGAAGCTTCAATAATCTGTTCTGGGGACATCTTTGATCAGTGTGAAGTTGTTTAAAATGAGTGAAATATATTACCTTAAAGTCTTTATTGTTTACATGTTCTACCTTTTCCCCAACAATATCAGCATATAAAAAGGCTAATCAATGCATTTGGACCATATGTTAATAAATATTTCCCTCATCAAGAGAGCATAAAGTACCACCAGTCAAAAATCTGCTCTAAGAGCTGTTACTTTTTGGCAATGGACACTCCAACACTACAACGGTGTCTCTGTTTCTCCAGTGAGCTGGAATCATAACTCAGCCTCTCATTATGTCTCCTCTGCTTTAACAATATGCCTCAGGCTCTCAGTTGTTATTTTAAATCTTTGCTAATTGTCTGACTTTGGCTCAGTTCCTTTCCATCACCTTATGAAATCCAGTTCATGCTATTACCGTGTGCTGTGTGTCCAGTGAGTGTGTGTGTGGTGGTTTTTACTGGCAGGCCGTATCGATGTATTCAGAGCATGCTTGTGTAAACAGAGTGAAGTCACATAGAGGGATCATTTCCACTTTCCTTTTACATGAATAATATTATTGTAAACTATCTGTGACCTAACCTTTTTCTGCTATAACTTTCCTGCTGAATAAAAACACATGTGGCTGGTTTGGTGAAGGCCTGCCGCTGGGTTTTTGATTGATGACATCACGGCTCCCCGGTGTGAAAGTGGCAGATTAGAGTAAGTTTGTGTGCTCGTAAAGATAGATTTCATCCTGTAAATAAACTTTTAGTCATACAAACAATGCAATGATTTGTCCCCATAGGACTGTAGCTTTTCATAAGTGGTATTTCCAACCATTTGAGGCATCTATGTATTTATCTGATGATTGTTTTTGCCAAGAGGCTCTTGAATCTAGACTTTCGTAATAGCACAAGGCAAAAAACAATCATGAGAGTGTGTGCAAATGTGTGCTTAGATGGTCAGTGTCCATGTAGTTTGAAGTGTTATGTAAAAAGGATGTCATGTCTTCAATAAGCACAAAGAATGTGGGGAAATGGGGGAAGAGTGTGTGTGTGTAGAGTTATAATGGTGGTGGGTGGGGGCTGATTTCAAGGTCGGACAGGAAATGCCTGTGCAGATGGAAGAGTAATGTGGACAAAGTGAAAACACTGTACAGGAAACAGCCTACACTGCAGCTGTTTGTATGTGTGTGTGTATTTATATATGTGCTTGTGATTAGCTGCAGTGGTTTGCTATTATATTAAGGAGTGGCAATAAGTAAGTGTAATAACAACAAGGGTGATTGTTTTCACTTCATCATTTTTATTTTGTCCTCAGCAGAATTTCAGTATGTATGCCATGCAAGGTCTGCTCTGTGGTAGCTGCTGAGTCCATTATAATTACTGCAGAGGTCATTTAACCCATAAAGAGCACTTGATTTCAAAAAAGTTATGACAGATTAAATCATTGGGGTTGGCAGTCCAATTAGGAATTTGAGGTGTTGGATGTTATGTTTCAGGGAGTTCTGATCATTTTCAGACACTTTTTTGGTGAAAAACTTCAAACCAGATAATGTGGATGAAGTTCTAGGCCCTGGGAACTTGACTTAAATTTTTAAAATAATTTTAATACAATATCAATATTAAATTTGTCAAGAAGCATCCTTGAAAATTTAAGAGAGGATTGAGAGGGGGGAAAAAGTGTCATCTAGCTTTGACTGTTGTGTGGAACTATGGCACAGGCTTTAAACTTTTTTAATATGCACAAAGTGATGGTGGATTGACTTAGAAAGGGGGGATCAGAGAGGGGGATTACATGCAGGAAAGAATCTCTAGGCTGGGTTTGGATCCAGACAGCTCACAACAAGGACGATAGCCTCCATATCAGGATGGGTGAGGACATAGCCACTGGGTTATCAGCACCTCACCAATCACCATTTACTATCTACAAAGTTGCACCTTGCAAATTTATCACTGCTGCTGCAAAACCTCTTATCTCGATGTTGTTTATGGTTTTTCACATTTTTTATATATAAAACAGTGCAATTATTCACCTTTATCATGGTGAATGGAGTGGATTTTACACATTTTAACCAGTTAGAAGTACATTAATAATTGTCATCATGACAACACAATATTTCTTCATTCAGCAGTGGAGCATTTTATCCATTCCTGAAAAACTGAAATTTTTGGAGATAAGAGGTTTGTGTCTGACATTAAAAAATGTGAGTCATAAATTCTTTCTAAACTTGAGCTTGTATGGCCCAGTCTTAGTTGCCTGATGACTTAAAGCCCCTTTTGTACCACAGATCATATGCCAACACATTCACTCACTGATGGCAGGCTGATTCACTGGCTGATGTAAACAGTGTCCATCAGTATCAACTAATATCACTTATACTGATTATGTCTTTGGACTGGCTTCAGTGGGAGCAAGTTGAGGTTCAGTGCCTTGCCAAAGGACACTTCAATATATATGTGCAGGATCAGTCAGTAGTTTTGCACCAATAAATGACCAATAATTAATTTGATAAGTTTGGAAAAGTTATTAGTTCGTGTTTGTTGCTTAGGCCCCCATTGTTACAATGTTGCAATGTTACAATTTCATATAGCATATGCTTTTGTCCAAGGTTATGTACATTTGAGACCAGGTACAACACAAGCAAGAATCTAAACTGGAGGAAACAACATTAGTAAGTGCAACAAAATGCTTCAAGTCTGACTGGACGCGGGTGCTGCCATGTTGTACTGGGGGCAGTGCCTAATTTTTTTTAACCAAGCTTTAGACAGAAAGCTTGTCAAATCACCCCCAACACCATCATCATCATTACTATCATCATCATCAGACTATCTTTATCATCATCATCGTCATGTCCCAATGTCATTGACCTTATCATCATATCAAGCACCAACACACTGAGTGCTGAGTTGTTCACAATCAACTGGGCTAAACGTTCTAACTTATACTCCTACTGAGAGGAAAAGTCAGAGGAAAAGAGTCAAACTAAATGCTGTTTATGTGATGTATGTTAATGACTATTGAAGGATGGCAGGCCAGCAGGATTGGGTACCCCATCTTGTGGACTCTAGACACTGGTTGTGGTGATGGAGGATGTGTTAGGTAGACCTCTTAGGAGCTGGATCTGACCACTGATGAGATGACTGGAGCAGGGGAAAACTCTCTTATCAGCTGACCAACAGAGAAGGAAGATAAGTGGTGACATAACAAATGAAAGAGCAAATGAGCATAGGAATCTTCTTGCCTGACCTTATGCTATAAGCTTTATTTAAAGACACACATTGCTATGTTAAAAAGCACACCGAGTTGCTCATAATGTACGAACAAAATGCTAGGTCTGTGCTGGGACATCAGTTTAGTTCAGCTCTTTATATATGTCATATTTGCCATGCAGTTTGATGTCTCATATTGTACTTCTTGGCTGTAGTCTGCATAGGGTCAACACCAGTTTATAACACCCATCATGAACCAACACATGCCTGAAATAAAGGATTTTATTTTCTCATTGTCACATATATGTCAAAACATAGATTCAAATTCTGGCAAGTGTTGGCCCTGTACGTTTGCTTTTACTTCCATTTCCTGTCTATGTGTGTAATAAACCCATGTCACTCATGCAGGAAACCAAACATACCAGAGGGAAAAAGGGAATTTCCCCCACTAAAGTTAAAGATATTAAGAGAGGGAAACAGATCTAAAAGAAAGCACATTTTGTGTGCTCAGAGTTCACAGACAAGTTCATAATAATACTAAAAATCACCCAATACCATGTCATATAATATCATACATAAAAAAATGTATAACATAAATAAAAAGAGAATACAATGACTTTCAAATCCTTTTTAACCTACTGTATTCTCAATTGAATAGACTAGAAAGACAAGATTTTTGATGTTCAAACTGATAAACTTCATTGGTTTTTTTGCAAGTATTCACTCGTTTTGAATTCATGCCTACATCATGTTCTTAAAAAAGCTGGGACAGGATCAACAAAAGATTGGGAAAATTGAGAAATGCTCAAAAAACACTCATTTGGAACATTCGACAGGTGAACAGGTTAGCTGGAAACAGGTGAGTGTCATGATTGGGGTAAAAAAGGAGCATCCCTGAAGGGCTCAGTCGTTCACAAGCAATGATAGTGCAAGGTTCACCACTTTGTGAACAACTGCATGAGCAAATAGTGCAACAGTTTAAGAACATTTCTTATCACAGAGTTGCAAAGATTTATGGATTTCGTCATCTATGGCTCATAATATCATCAAATAATTTAACAAATCCAGAGAAATCGCTACACGTAAGCAGTAAGGCCAAAAACCAACATTAAATGTTTGTGACCTTTGATCCCTCAGTCATTAAAAACTGGCATCTTTCTGTAAAGGATATCACCACATGGGCTCAGGAACACTTTGAAAAACTGTTGTCATTTCTTCGCTACATCTGTAAGTGCAAGTCAAAACTCTACCATGCAAAGCAAAAACCAAATATCAACAACAACCCAGAAATGCCACCAGCTTCCATGAGCCAGAGCTCAGCTGAGATGGACTGATGTAAAGTGGAAAAGTGAGCTGTGGTCTGATGAGTCCACATTCAAATTGTTTTTGGAAATCATGGACGTCATGTCCTCAGAGCTAAAGAGGCCAAGGACCATCTAGTTTGTTATCAGTGAAAAGTTCAAAAGCCAGCATCTGTGATGGTATTGGGGTGTTATTGCCTGTGGCATGGGTAACTTGCCCATTTGTGAAGGCACTATTAATGCTGAAACGTATGCACAGGTTTCGAAGCAACATATGCCACCATTCAAGCATTACCTTTTTCCATGGTTTTGTCCCTGCTTATTTCAGCAAGACAACACCAAGCCATATTCTGCATGTGTTAGAACAGTGTGTCTTTGTAGTAAAAGATTACAGCTACTAGATTGCCCCCCCTGCACTCCAAACCTGTCTCCCATTAAATGTGTTTGACAATGGAGACCCTGGACTGTTGAGCAACTGGCATAAAAAAAGGCTTCCTAAAGGCTTACTGAGTGTTATTAAAAGGAAAGGTGATGTAACACAGTGGTAAACATGCCCCTGTCCCAGTTTTTTTGTATGTGTTGCAGGCATCAAATTCAAAATGATTGAATATTTGCCAAAAACTTTAATATCTTCTCTTTGTAGTGTATTATAGTTGAACAAAGGTCTAAAAGGACTGGCAAATCATTGTATTCTGTTTTAATTTACTTTTTACACAACGTCCCAACTTCATTGGAGTTTAGGTTTGTATCTTTGTGGAGAATAAGGAGATATGAATCGATAAATAAAAAATAGCCTTAAACCATCTTACTGCCTTAATCATTAATTTTGCTAAAGCATTTTAGTTCCCAACAAAAGCAGATTAATTAAGTCTGTTTATCTTTTGTTTCTTTTTGATAAATCACATTTATTAAGAGCACTGAATTTAACTTTAATTTAATGTTGTAAGGAATGATTTTAAGGACGCACACACACACCCTCCTTCACTCGGTCACCGCTTTGATTGACAGACAGACAGAGAGACAGGTAAACCACAGGGCATTCCAAGGCTTCTCAGGTGTGTGTGTGTGTGTTTCCTCATTACTATTCATCAGGCTGGGCTGAATTTGCGTCTCATCTGCATACTGGTCCAACAGGGAACAGATTAGCATTAGAGAGAGAAAAAGATGGAGCGAAGCGGAATCGCTTTAATTTTTAACAAGATGATATGAAGGAGACACAAAGAGGCGAGTGCTGCTGCTGACACAGCCAGGAGAGTGTGTGTGTGTGCGTGATTGGAGGGGGTAAGACTGTTACACTGCGAGGTATCAATCATCAGACAATGAGGGTTGTAGAAATGGAAATAAACAGAGGCTCTGTGCTCTCCAAATGAACACAACATTAAGACAGTCCTGTGTTAATGTTGTGTATTGATCTTTGTTTGTTTGTAGAAACTCGGCTGAACTCACACATCAAGTGTTCATAAATGAATAAGTGGGAAAAACAATGTACCGCTGTTACAGTGGAGTCAATATCTCATTAGTGGACTGCACAAATGCTCACACATGGACATGTATGAACACACGTATTTCTGATCATATAATTCTACAATTCATCCACTCTGATTATTTCATCTCTGTTTCTGTTGATACTGTTTTAAGGAACATATTTTTCCAGCTCCCTTCTGTCCTTAAGATCTGTAACACCTTTACACCTTTACACAGATCTAATGGACATTGAGCAGAACGTGGTTGCTGCCCCTTTATTTTTTTATGTAAGTTTTATGAGAGCCTCATACATTCAGTGTGGTTTTCATCATATAATTTCAGCCTTTAAAGTATTATTATTATTATTATCCATGTTTCAGGTCTGTCAAACAACAAATATGTTCGTAACCTGATATATAATCATACTATACATTTTTGGCTCTTTTTATCAGAACATCGTGTCAGTGATGCTTACATACAGTATGGTGATAGTGGAGAATCCTCTGTCTTACACAACTGCCAGGAGGAAAGGACAGCTTTATGTATTTTATATTTGTTTGGATTAAAATTGCTGCTGTTTGGAAAGTAAAGCAAAAGAAATTATTTTGTGGTAGCAATGCCAAATAAGCTTACAATAGTTTCTTAACATCTTTGAATGATGGTGTCACTTTTTTCACCACTTTGGGGAAATATTTTTTTTACAGGAAGTGAACTCCCTGTCATAATCCTACCATTAAATACAACATATGTTTTGAAAAGTTTGTTTGCTGCGTCTGTCTATTGTAACCTACAGATGCATATTTGTATTTGCCCCCCCCCCCCCTTTTTTTTAGCCCTATTGCATTACTTAACATTTTCTAATATTAAATTCAGAATAATCAAACAATTAAAACACACAGTTCTTCCTACAAATATCACACATATATGAGCCCTCTCCACTTCAGATAACATGGCTACTGATGATAATAGAACCATCTCTCTATTCAGGTTGTTATTGTTAATACCACCATAATACCTACCTTTATTAGCAAATGAGGAGTTGGGCTGTCTTCAAAACAAGATGCCACATCTCATAAAGGGGTATGTACAGCCCTTTGTGCAGCTTATTTTGTATGAAAAGTGCTTTATAAAGAAAGTTTGGTTGATTGATCATGAATTTATTTTCCAGAGAGAAACATGATGAGGACAAATTTATGGTCTGGGCATCCATAAATGTATTGATATAATGAATTCTTTATGAAGTCCCTTTGTCTCTGCCCACCTCTCTATCTTTCCACAGCTCTCTTATGGAATAATAGGTAAGATAGATAAATAAAAAAATAATCAAAAAACAATAAAAGTAAAAATTATAATGAATTACAGCATGTCACTGACCTACTCTTTTACAAGAGATAACATTTGTTGTGATTTGGTGCTATGCGAATAAAGATGGATTTATTCGTAAATGGATACTGCAGCCCATGTAACAGCATCCACCAGTATTTGCTTTTCCCTGTTTTCTCCAGATTGGGTTTTGTAGAAGTATAATTTGGGCTTGTCTGCTCATAGGCTAGTGCATCTTGTCAATTGATGAACAACTGTATTTCACTTAAAAAAACGAACTTGAAACTTTTTAATACACACAAGAACAGAGGTGTTTCCTCACCTCAGCCCTTCTTCTCAACCCACCACTGTACTTTCACTGTTTTGTAGTAGTATTCCTTGCAGAGGTATACCACCACCAGGCTCTAGTTCTGGGTTTTAATGTAGTAGAAATTTAATGGTCCATATTTCTCTGTTATCCCTTTACTGTAGTTATGTTTTTATTCAGTTTACTGTTCTTCAGAGCCACCCAGACACATTTTTATCCACCTTTTCTTTATTACATTCTTAGCCTTTCATCCACCGTTCTGTCCATCAGTCACCCTCCCATCGGGCCCCTTGATGATGATCAGGCCCAACTGTGCACCTATAGACCCCTCCTCTCCTTCTCTCTAACCCTCTCCCTCTGGGCCTCTTGTTCTGCCATGCTGCTCTGTACTGTAGTGCCATCCCCAAAGTGTCGGGGGGGCTCCCAGCGGATGTGGACTGGATGGCAGTCCCACAGGGGGTTGGCTATGGCATCTTCTCATCTCACGCTCGCTTTTACCGTCCTCTTCAGACAGCAGTGGTCTCAGCGGGGCTGCCCTGGAGCGTCCCTGCAGCACGCTGGGGTACCTGAGGAGCCAATGATAGCAGGGCAAGGCTGGCATGTTAAGTAGTGTGTGTGTTAGTACATGTATTTGTGTGTATGTGTGTACTGCCTGAGTTGGGTCAAAATGTTAAGTGGTAGATTAATCAGTAGTAATTGTGTGTATGGTCCATTAAGGTAAGGGCTGTCTGACAGACAAGGTTGAGTTAAAGAGGGAAAAAAGCATGGGTGCGTTTATATACCAGTGTGTGTGTGTGACCAACAGAGAAGTGAAACTGGTAGAAATAGCATTTTTACTGTAGAGTCCTATCCACGCTGGCCTGTTCTCTGAATATCTTTTTATAAATCCTCCTTCTGGCTCCACCATCATCAATCTTCCTGTTAGAAATTCATCCATCTGTGCACGGAGCTGTTGCAAAGTTGCTCTCCTACTTTTAGAAGCAGGAGTTATACCCAACAACGGTCACCCCCCCCACCAAAAAAAAAAAAAAAGCACAGACTGCTTTCTGCTATCTGTCTCACTCCAGCACACACACATGTACACACACACTCCTTACACCTTTCCCCCAGTGATCTCTGCTGGCTGATTTGGTATTCAAGCGCTGTTGCGGGCCCAGCAGGCCTAAAGCTCTCTTTGTATTGTTTTATTACCCAGGGGCTAGGCCTTGCCACACACACACATACACACACTCAGACACACACTCACACACTCTCAAGCAGCACACATGCATACAAGTGCAAAGTAGGATTAGCATATTAGCGTATTAGCATCCTGTCTGTCAGTTGACTGTGTCTGGTTGTCTTTTTCCTTAGAGTGAGGAAGAAGAGTTATGGGGCTTTTCCATTTGTGATATCTGCTCTACTCTGCTTGACTCTGTCCAGTTTGGATACTACCTGCTCCATTATCCATTAAAGTACAGACTTCATCAGGGCCTCTTTAAGGCTTTTGGCTTTTTGTAACAGAGAGGTGAGTAACATCAAAAATACACAGCAGAAGACAGTGTTCATAATATGATAGTGGACAAACCAGCAGAGCTTTACGCTATAACCACAATTTATACCCTAACTTTATTAATATGTTAAAAAGCTTATCAACAAAATCCAGGAAAGACTTGAGAGGAGCATTGTAGCACACAGAAGTAGCATCACTACATGCACGACAACTACACAGAAGGAAAAAAGCTGCAGTGTTGTAGCTCTATATCCAATAGCAGCTCAAGAAGAGATGCACAAGAGACCCAGTGGCAATCGTTTTTGAGCAGATGTATCAGAACTTTGATGATGTACAGTGGAAACAACACTTTTAAATGTCCAGATGCACATTTGAGTAAGTGTTGCTCTCAGTTCGGTTAACTGTCCTGAAATAAACCAGACCACTCAGTGAAAATAAGGCAAAATAAACTTATACAACAGTACTCTTTAGCCATCTTATCAAGTCTCCCTTTTCCAGTTTCCTGGTCACACAGGATGAATGTCATCATCCCTCCTCACCTCTCAACCTCAGTGAATTTCCAAGAGTATTTACTGCTGCTTTCACACTTGGGCTCACCAAGACTTTATGTGGAAAAAAACTAGGGGGGGGCGCAAAGAAATTATTAGGTAAAGTCTGGGTGAAAAACTCTGTTGTTTGTGTCAACACATATGGATCACCTGAGTGAATTCTGGATGTTTTTTTACTTTTTAATTTTTGCAAACCTGAATGGGGTATAAGATGGTTAGAAGCAGCAATAAAACATCCTATACAAGCAGGAGAGTTTGGGAAGTCATTCAGCGTCATGTAGCCAACATTTCATTTCCGCATCAATACCCCTGCCTTGTAGCAAAGCTTTGACCATTCAGAGGCCAGCAGACTCTCCACATAGAGGTGACGTTAAAACCTGTGCCAGGTGCAAGGTGCCGTCTGTAATGGAAAACAAAAGCAAGAACAACTTGAGCCGAGTTGAGCCACTATACCATACAGTGAGCCCCATAACAGAGGAAGATGAGGAGGATAAATGAGAAGGAAATAAAGAGAATAAAGAGATGGAGAAGTATGTTAAGGACTGTTCAATCTGCTCTTACAGACAGATGGTAGCCCAACTCCTACTGAGTTGTCCACTGGCCAACAGAAAAAGAGAGGGGAAGGAAAAGGAGGAGAGGGATGAACCTTTCCTCCACTTCTTCATCTCCTCTTTACAGCCTCTCACTCACTTATGTTGCCAGCTCTGATATCTCACTCCTCTCCTCAATCTTACCCTCCAGTGGTCTATCAATCTCTCATATTGTTGTTTTTGCCCCTCATGCATCGCAGGTCACTTTTATTCATCTGTACTTTGTCTATTTCTTCCCTGTTTGTGCATCGGTTTCACTCCTTATTTATGGCTTTTCTTGTTTTTGCTGCTGTAAGGAGGAAGCCAACTTGCCAAGTTTGTTACAGGATATAAAACAGAGGCATAAAACATTTTTTTGGTGATAAAGTTGCATTTTGTCTTTTAAAAGTGAGAGAGTGACTTCAGCATGTACCAGATTAAATTGTGGAATGCTCCTTAAATACAGAACTCCTTTTCACACATGCAACTTTGAAATTTTCACAAAATAATCTAGCAATCTCTGCAAAAAAATATGACTTTCTTTGCTCCTTACAGCTGGAGGTATTTCTACAGTTTGAGTATTAGTCATTGGAGGGGTCGTGGGGTAAAGTTTGAGTAAAAAAAACCTGTCCACACATTCAGATGCAGCCTCTTTAAAGTCCATGTCCTAGACAAATGCCTGCTGACTTCCAGCTAACTATCAGCCAACTTCCAGCCACTGAGAGTGTCATGTCTGTTTTTGATTTAACAGGTTTGTATAGGGTGTAACTCTATGTAAAACATTTCTAAGGACTTCAACCTTTCTCATGTTGTATTAACAAGGTTTAGAGTCAAAAATGTTACCTTAAGCCTGTAGTAGTTGACAAGAAGGAACCGAAGTTGACAACAAGATGGCTGACTTATATGCTGAAGCTAAGCAAAACTTATATGCTTTTCATTTTTCTAACAATAAAGGAAAACATCTGAAAAATACAATGAGTTAAATGATAGTATTTCTGCCGTGTTTGTCTGTGTGCTGTGCTTGTTTTGTGGACAAGCTTATTGGGTACTGTATGAAAGGATCTTTTTTTCTTCAGTGTTTTCAGATGTGATAAAGAACAACCAAATAAAAAACAAACATACAAACAAACAAACAAATGAAAGCAGGGCCACCGTTGAATGCAATAAAAACAAAAAAAAAACTGTATCAGTTAATTATAAAGAAAACATCTGAATTTTTGATGATTGTAAAGTTATCATTTCACAAGAAACAAGACTCACAAATGTTAAGTCTAAAATCCAGAAATTAAGATGTATTGATAAATCCAGGATTATTTTATAAGATTTCTTTGAAATTTCATCTTACATCTGCCCAGTGAAATGTAGTGATACAGTATGACCTGTCCATATCAGTCTAGTTCTTTCTTCTGAATTGCTCCAGACGATGACAACATCCTACAAAGTCCGGATACTTATGATCATGTGATGATTCTGGGCTAAAATAACAGATATTTGCTTTCAACTCAGTCCAAGTGAAAAGTACAATTTGATTATGCTCTTAGTTGCAGGCATGATGTAAGGCAACTGCTTTTAGGAAATTTAAAAAAATTGCTCAAATATTTTTCTAAGATGTGTCTTTTAAATTGCAACTTCTCAGTTTCAAAATTTTGAGTTTTTACTTGTAAATATATTTTTATTTTTTTCCTAGTAGCCCCAATATGCCATGATAGGCAATAGCCATGTTGCAATATGACATTTGTGTCACAGACAGATGTGAAGGAAAAGACATCAGTTTGATGAAGACAGAGTATTGTCTGCTTGCTGCAAATAACCATTATTTAGTGTCTTTGTTTTTCCTTTGATTAAACTGGAGCCACACACACAAGTTTTCTGTCCACTGGTCTAATACTTTAGGTCTTTTACATAAAAGCTCCTCAGCTGTCCTGACAGTTTCATTATGAACCCCGGCATAATGATTAATTTCACTGTAGCCTTTTTCTAATAAACCAACATAAACTTCAATTAAATAACAGTAAGTTTGATTGTAAAGTAATAATTTTTCATTGATACTTTTACTTTCCTCTCCCTTTTTACACTTATTTTAGAATACCACCAGAATACCTCTTACTAAGGGTCTATGAAAAACTCTACACTCTTGCCAATTTGAAAACTCATCAGTAAACACATGGATGTTTTTGCCCTTGTCTGGGTTTTGTGTCATGGCCTGTCTGACACAACAGGGGGCAGTATGGGTCTGTCTATCACCTCAAACACCTTGCAAAAAATACTTTATAATGCACTGTAAAGCAACCTTTTAAGCAGGACTCAGGTAGAACTAGGGTGGTAAAAAAAATATTTGTTACATGATCTTTGCAGCTGCAGAAAATCTGAGAGAAAAAAAAATAGAGATTGATTTGGAAAACTAGCGTGAGAATCTTCAGCTCAAGCCAGCTTTGTAAGTATTAATAATGTCACATTTTTAACTATTCTTGTTGAATAATGTGCTTCAATTTTCTTACTTGTTCTTGCCACTTTTTCTATGTTACAAAGAAAATAGGTACCTAAAATCTTGAACACAGTTGCAAACTCAAGACTAGTTCAAATTATGTTTGAGTTTTTAAGATGTTCTCATATATTGTCAAACATTGATAGAAAATGCTGTTTATGTCCATGCAGTTAATAATGAGATACAATAATGTTTTGAGCTGTATGGTGGTGCAGCAGGTTAGTCTTAGTGCCTCACAGCAAGCAGGTTGCTGGTTTGGCTCCTGTGGCCTCTCTGTGTGGAGTTTGCATGTTCTCTCTGTGCATGTCTGGGTTTCCCCCTGTACTTTGCATTTTATCTAATCTTATGGTGTCATTATTGACATCTACCCCCATGACCATTGTTAACTTTTATTTGGAGATGGAGTTTCGAAATACTAACTTTAAAATTTTCAGTAGGTCTTTGATACTTCTGTACAAATATAAAGCCCCTCAAGAAATTAAAGCAAAATATGTAACTTTTCAACTTTAAAGTAGCAGTTTCACAGTCTACCAGTAACAAAAATAACTTTTAACAAGGAAAATGGCCTTTCTTAGTCTGTTTTTTGTCTTATGCAGAGTCATTCTCTCGTCTTCTCTCTGTAACTCCATCCATCACAGCCCTCCTCTATCCCTGAGCCTCAGTCATCACATCAAACAGCACTGAGATTCAGATTCAGATTCGGATTCAGATTCAGACAACTTTATTAATCCCCGAAGGGCAATTCCGTTCACAGTTACCCTGCCTTATTGAGCCATCTAAACAAATCAGTGAACAAACAAACATTCATAACAGCATATGGACAACAACCTTCCCCTGTCAGTACCCACAGGTTAGCAGAACTTCCTGGTTCTTTAAACTGAAAGCTGGTGTTGTATAGTGGTGTTTATCTAAACCTGGTACCAACACTGATATCAACACATTGGCCTGCCAATCAAAATTCAAGGCCAAGGCCACCAATCTGGTCACGCCCTTCCTCAGACTAACAGCACCCCCTTAGGGTGTTGCCATGCTCCCTTTGTGTGTTTACAGATACAGAGCCAAAGCATTCGGTACCTGAATTGATAAAAATGTATATAATAAGTTCAACCAGAGCCTACCCTTGACATTTTGGCACCCATCGGAAAAATTATGAGTAGGCAATTTCAGAGAAAGACAAACAGACAGACAGAGAGACAGTGAAGGAGATGTTGAATTGTGCGAAGCAGGAAGAAGAAAGGGGAAGTTAAGAGTACAAGGTTCCGTTTACACGACAATGTTGTCACCAGAAACGGAAAGGCTTTTCCTTTGCGTTTTCAAAGGCGCTCCACGTTCACACGGAGACGCGAGAACGACTAAAAATGCTGTAGTGTGCATGCCACGGCAGTAGTTGGCGATCTAGGTTTGTAGTGAAACAGCGGTGTTACAAGGCGCGTACGCTTTCCAGGGAAGACAAACTTTTCACAAACAACAATGGTGAGTGGACGCACTAAGATGCAGGAGTTTCTTGTCTGGATAATGCTGCCCTACAAAGGCAAAGTGCAGTGTCTGCATTTTTTCGATTTTTTTTTTTGCACTAATCAAAAGTGCAATATTTGCTCTTCAATCTCTTAGAGTTTCATAGGGCTCCTGCTTAATTTCTCTGAGGTATTGCCATTTGTTACTTTGTAGTAACTGCAAAAATACCCTGTGAAACCAAGGCAAACTTTAGTAACTGCACTTACTGCAGTTTGCCTTGGTTTCACCATGAAGAAAACAGATACTGCAGCTTTGGTTTCACCATGAAGCATAGCAGATACTGCAGTCTTGGTTTCACCATGAAGAATATCAGATACTGCAGTTTGCCTTGGTTTTAGGACAAAATTTTCAAATATTGAAAATGAATATGCCAACTATTATTTAAAACAAAACTAAGTAAAATGACCTTACTTATTGCGCATACTGCAGTACGTCATTGTATGGTCATGTAATTATACCGCAGTAAAACAAAGGCAAAGTGCAGTATAGCCTATAAAACTGCCAAATTTAGCATGAATATCAATATACAATATGCATTTAATTCCCTTCCCTTTAATCTAATAAATCATACACTTGGTTGTTGAATATGATTTCATACTTACACTTGGTGAAAAAAAAAAAAAAAGCTGTTTTTCTCCATTTGGCATTTTTGCAGATACTGCACTTTGCCTTTGTAGGGCTGAATGAATGTGTCTGGATATTTTTGTCTGGATAACAAACTGAGCACAGTAAGCAGCACACATGTTGCTCAGTAAACAGCGCGTTCAACCTTTATCTGAAAGAATATTGCCAATGCGCTGCACGTCAGTGTTTTCCCATTTATATGGGGACAGAAAACGTTTTCAAAACTTTTCACTCTGGACCCTGGTTTTAAAAGTTTGCAGATTCAGGCATTCGAGGCACAATTCTTGTGTAAACAGGAGGTGCAAACGAAACGAAAACTCTCAGTTTTCAGTCATTTTCATTGTTGCGTAAACAGGGCCTAAGGGGCTCACGCAGGCACCCCCCACAGAGCATGGCGCCCCTAGCATTTACCTACTGCCTGTACAGTGGGCTGGCTCTGAGTTCAATCTCAAACTTGATGATGACTTTTCCTTATCTGAAATTGTTCAAGCCTGGGCATCTAAAATATTGATTGCTTTTTTCTCATAAAAGTGTTGATTTATGGATAGTTCAGGCAGTAATACATTTTAGATGTATTGATTGAGCAATGGTTACTGTTATAAAGTTGTGAACGCCTCTCATGAGAGACTACTGTCCAGTGCCAAAGTTACATGGCATTTGAAGAAGGCAGCAAGAGCCATTTACCTGTTATCTTACTTTATAACTTTGAAACTACTATTGGATTGGATTGGATAATCTTTATTTCGGACATAGGAATAATAAAATATTAAAGTTAAAAATCAAACAACAAAAACAATAAAAAATGAAAACATTATTTACAGAATGATTTAAAGGATAAGTTTGTTTTTTTGACACCTTGACCTTATTTTTAGGATTAAATACGCTCGTAGACTCACCCAGACAATTTTGGCAGAGCTCAGAGCCGTTTTTGAGCAACTTAGATCCATCCGACGGCGTTTTTTTTCTCATGCCGTAGTAGCAAACGGGGCCAGAAATCGAAGCCCCTAAATTAGACATTATCTGCTGCGAAACTCGCTCATTTCAGCTACATTTTATAAATGAATGGCCAGTGTTTTCACCATGTCAGCTCAACTTCGTTGTAATGGTCATCCGGGGCTTTACAAGGATGGGTAACTTTTGGTGACGTCATAGACATGCACCGCAAGAGCGCAGCTGAGTAGAGCCGCTGTTGTTGCTAGGCTACACGGCTACACAGCTATTTTTGTGCAACATGGTGGAATATTTATCCGATGTAGAAGTGTCTGACGACGACTTTGAGTATAATGGATGCCCGTATCGTTTTGAGCCAGAATATGCAGACGAGGAGCTATTTGAAAAGAGGATGCAGAGGGAAAGAGCCGAACAGCTGGCCAGAGAACAAGCAACCACTGCTCGTCCACGAATGGGGGCTAACTGGTGGTGTTGTTGTGGACATTGCACGGCAATGGCAACAGAGGAGGAGTGAGTTTAGCAGCAGATAATGTCTAATTTAGGGGCTTCGATTTCTGGCCCCGTCTGCTACTATGGCATGAGAAAAAAAATGCCTTTGGGATGAATCTAAATTGCTCGAAAACGGCTCCGAGCTCCGCCAAAATTGTCCGGGTGAGTCTACGAGCGTTTTTAATCCTAAAAATAAGGTCCAGGTGTCAAAAAATCGAACTTATCCTTTAAGTATTAATGCTGTTCGATGTTGGAAATGGAGTAGGAACAAGCTAAGCTTATCTTGTCCTACCCCATTTTTTCATCTGTGTATTATGTAATCATTAATCAATAAGCAACACAGTACAAAAAAATAGTTTTTCATTTGAAAAAAGAAAAATAAAACAGCAGGGCAGAAGAAGACACAGTTTACAGTCAGCCACTTTTACCAATATCCTCCTGTTGTTCATTAATATATTTACTGAAAACAAGGTTTTTAAACATCTTTTTGAATTTGAAAAGAGTTACATATTGTTGCTCTAAAGTCAAAGAAGTCCACTGAAATTAATTTAAAGACATAAACAAAAAAAGTGGTGAAAAGTAATAACATGTAATACCTTTTTTTTGGTTTCAGTGCTCCTTAAGGGTGGTACATTCTAAAACACTACAAGGTTGAAAATAATTTAAAACCCCCCCCACAAATTTTAGTTAATACACAGTAACAACAGCAAATAGAGCCTCTGATCCAGTTTATGATATTTGTTTGTAGATCTCAGGAACAGTCGCTCTAAAGAAAGCCCATTGAAGGCCCTAATTAGTCCTGAAATGTTGATGGACTTTTACAAATCATCATTATTTATGCCTCAAAGAAACCATCCTTTGTGGTAATAAACTCTTGTGACATATCCCAGTGTTGAGTGCTATATTATATTTACACTAAAAGCCGTCATATAACACAGATGTTGGCAGTGTCTCTCTCCCTGGAGGAAATACAACTGACACTTTTTGATGCTAATATTACCCCATATGAGCACACAGCCTTGTATCCGTGTTTGTATTCATTAGCGCTTGCTATTGGAGCTTCATCACAACTAAAAAGGCAGTTTGTTTTGTAGCAACACAAGAGGGTTTTCGAAGTCCCCGCTTGTGCGCTCACTCTGTTTGTGTTAATATGTTTTTGCACTTTAGTCAGCGTGGTATGATAGCTGTATAGTGTGTGTGTATACGTGTGTGTGTGTCATGTACTGATTAGGAGCTGTAAAATGACAGCCGTGAGTTGTGTAAAGACAGTGTGAGACTTCTGTCACTTTTCAAACAAATTCATTTGGAGTGTGTTTCTTTGGTTGCATGTGTATGTATGGGTGTGTGTGTGTGTTTTGAGGGGTTTACATGAGTGTGCATGAGTGTTTGTGTGAACGCTGTCATTTATTTGTCATCTGCAGAGTTAGACAGGAATATCTTTCATCCTCTTCCTCTCATCTCATCCCTGATAGAGATTTGTTTGTACACACACATGTACAGAGACACACACACACACACACACACACAGTGGCTGGTTGTTTGTCTCAAAATGAGCCCATAATTATACAGCTTGTTTATACTTTGTCTCCGAACAGAGCGCTACAAAGTGTTGAATCCTGTTTTGTTTTTGCAGAACAAAAATAGTTTGCTTTGTCTCGCTGTAATGATGCTCCACATCACTGTCACACAGAGGAACACGGTATGTGTTTGTGTGGTGTGTATGTGTGTGTGTTTGTGTGTGACCTGCATGTTACTTTACACAAGTCTTCTCCAAGGTTGTGGGACCAAAAATATAATGTCAATATTTTTAATTGAATGACCACAAACAAAATATAGCATTACATTTTTTTTTCTGTGAAGCAATGACAATTTTTGACACAATTCCAGAATTTTAGATTTTGTCACAATTTCAGTAAAAGTTCTATGACACTGAAATATATTTAAAACCACAGCAACAAAAATTTTGCAGACAGTCTCTTACTCACAGACTAAACTGTATAAAAACATTGGTAACATTTCTATATAATGAGGTTAACAAAATTTTTTATACTTTTAAATACCCTCTGCTTAAAGAAAATTCAGTGGTATAAAAAAGTAAAGAATGTTTGGGGCCCATCTTCACTTTGTGAAGTGTTTTATCTGGAAGTGCATGGTAAACTGCAGTTAAGGGGATGCTGGTCTAGTTTTGCTTTCGAGACCCATGTTTCCAACCCCTTTTTCTGTAGAGGCACCCTTTAAAAATGCAAAAATCTCCAGCCACCCCTGTCAAAATGTACTACATCCTTCTGATGATCAACTTTTGCACACAGGGTTTCCATAGGACATTACTGAACAAATCAATACTTTGATTTATGAATTCTGAGACCTGAATGATGCACACAAGCCTGCTGGTTTACTTGGAATCATAGCTTAACTTGGTAGTCTTATTCAGCATATGAGGCAAAGCATACAGCTCCTATCTGTACCAGATTCAAGATTATAAGGATTCTAAGATAGCTTGTTTGCAGCAGCCATTAGAATTTACTCATTAAGTCTACTTGCAGGTAAGGTCAGGAAGGATGAGGTTCGTTGTGGAGAGGAGAGTCCACAAACATGGCTGCACAGGAGAGAGACTAAAGAATGCACCGTCAGCAACACAGAGTTTGTGAGGAGAGATGCATGAGAATAAAATGCTGTGGAAATATGGCTCATCCCACATGGCACAACCCAGGGATAGTGAAAGCTGACAACAGCAAAGCTAATGCTAAGATAACCAGCGCGGCTAGCTTGTTAAACCTGGCTCCAATTTCTGAGTGATCTGAGAAAATCGCTCAATCCATTTCTGACTATAGGACCTATTTTGACAGCGTGAAGCGTGTTGTCTAAAACGCATGGTGCACAGCAATTTTGGGTGTCAGCCTACATTTGGCCAGGCACAGGACTCAAAAGAGATGGATTATGTACTTTGATTATACATGGGTGTGTTTCTGGTATAGCATTGATCAAACTGATCAGAGTGTCAGCTCTCATTCCCTTTAAAATGCCTGGTGTTTTACTTTAGACTTTAGACCAGGTTTAAGGAGGTTTAAGGTGCAGTTAATTTATGCGTCCTCTAGTTCGGGGCCCACCAACTTTGAGCCTGACCACTCCTCATTTTCAGTCAAATACACCCCTGGGTGCAAATGGGAGCACATGATCATTTACCATTTTCACAGTGTGACACATGGCCTATAAATTACACATGCATTACGGGGAAATAATAACAAGACCCCTGCACTGTACACCAGCACTTTCTGCCAGGCAAACAATAATGTGCAAAGACTCAAGACCTTGCCATGTTGTGGAAAGCAAGGCCTTTTGATACATGGTGGTAAGTGCCCATGTACGTAACTCCATCTCAGCACTATTTTCACAACACAATGGTACCGAAGCTCTACAGAGCAGTGAAGCTAAAAGTTGAGGATAGGCAGAGCACAGCAGAGCAGGTTGCATGAGCTGGCTTCCTGTGGACGTCAATCAGTGAGTTTTATTTCTGCTTTTAGTAACACTGAAGTGACACAGTGAATTTACTGAGATATTTTACAAAATAAATTACATAGAATTCTGCCATTTTTTTTGGATGTAAATGCAGCCAAGACAAATTTGTAAACTGCAATATATCATGATGCTGAGTATCACGACACTCAGCATATTGTGAAATATAAAGAATCGCAATACAATTGAATTGGAACTCAAGCATCATGTCAAAATCGTGCTGTGGGGCCACTCATGATCCCCATCCCTAATATGCATACCAGAAGGAAGTTTTCAGTGCAAACAGTATGTTTACTGAGCTTTAGACCGAGCATCTATTTCCCAGTCAACATAAACTACACTGATATATATACAACTTTGTCTTACACTACTCTACTCTGATTACTTTTACAATCTTGCATTGAATTCCACTTTCATAGAAATTACATTATTTTCCCTGCCTTTCTCCATATATGCTCTAATATCACAGCTGCGAGGTGTGTAAGCTGCTGTGGCTGTAATCACTGAAAAAATGTGGATACTCACCTCATCCCAGAGTGTGTTTGCAAGTCTGAGGTGTTTCCAACTTTTTCACTCTCTGCTTGTCTGCCTAATTTGCTGGTTTCGCTGTGAGTGATTGTAACAGCCACCTGGTTGGAAGTCTCCTGTTAAAGGTTAAAGAGTTAATGAAATGAGAACAAATTAGAAATCGTAATGATGCACTATGAAAGTATCTCCGCATAAGTGCATTCATCTTTTCAAGTAAAAAATCAATTTTTGTTTGTTTGTTTCTTCTAAATATATTTGTCGTCAGTGCGAAGTAGCTCTGATTATTGGATAGATCTCTAGCAAACAAATAATGTAAACCTTGTGTTGGATCTTTCTTTGCAGGACAGACAAAACATTAAACAGCCCATATAATGCTTTTTCAAGTTTCACATGCTCTTTACTGTCTTTTATTTGTCCCCTTTGTGTGATACACTAGTTTAAGACACAAGACAAAAAAACCTGCAGCATCAGAACTGCTCCCTCAGTTGGTCTCCCAGACTCCTCGAATTGACCTTCCAGTTTAATGTCATAATATTGTTTCATCCACAGTTTAGAGTGGTGCAAAAATGTGTCCAAAGATGTGGAAGTGAGTGAGTTAGCATTTAGCACTTTCTGATTCCCAACCCTCCAGAGTAAATGGGATTTAGGATACCAGCTTCAGATAAATGCCTAAAATAAGGTTTGTCGTGAACACAAGCACATGAGATTTTCAGTGTTTAATGGGAAATAATAAAATACATTTGATGTTGCCTGCTTTTGAATCTTAAACCATTATTGTGTGTTTAAAATGATGGTTGCTAACTTGCTGCTAACAAGGACTACAAAAATGGCCATGGACCCAACGGCAAGCCTTTCTGATCATTTTTGAATGACCAACTATTCATACACTATTGCCAAAGCCATGAGGACTAACTTGATCGGGTTGTGTGATTAACCTTCCTCCTGTGTTACGGTTGCTACTGACCTGTTTAAGGTTTCAAATGCATAAAAGAACCACTTAATATTTGTTTATTGCATCAAGGCTTTTTGACTTTGTCAGGAACCACTCCTTAAACAAAAAAGTAAAGAAAATATAAAAACAATAAATTATAGGTGCTCAGTAGAAATAGTGTCATCTTTGTTGTCAGGATTGGTTTTGACCCAGTTATAAAATTAAGATTATAATTAGAGCCAAAACTGACAAAGAAAACTGAAAAAAAATAGGTCAATTTGTTAAGATTATTTTATAGAGCAGAACATGTAAGTTGCATATTATTTTGTTTTCCACAGTGCGAATTATCAGCAATGATCCAAAACAAAGTGAAAAATCTCATAGGCTTTTAGTGGGCTTGCAGTCAAGGGACTAGCGTTATGCTAACTTCCTTGTTGGCCTAAAAAAGTTCATCATCCCTACATTGCTCTATTAGCTTTGAGTGCCAAGATAGTTTTTCTTCATCTACAAGACAGATCTTGTTTAGTTTTTCAGTACGGTTACTTAAAGTCAGTAGGTTACATTAAGTGTTACCAAAGCATTTGATTTAGTTCAAACTTTAAGGAAGTTACTATCACCCCACATAAATAAGGCCCATTAATGAATGCTCAGGTGTAAGCGCTGGGAAGGTGAGCAAGGCCCCTCACTGACGTTGTGAGATCATTAAAAGACTCGTAATTCATCAAAATCTCATGTCAAATCTTTTGACATTTTGTGGTATTCAGGTGTGTGTGTGTGTGTGTTTGTTTTTAAGTAGTACTCTGTGGTTGGTTTTAACAAGATTCCATCCGCTTGCATATTCATGACAGAAAATGGGAGAGATACCCAAATATGGAAAGAGGGCAGCTTACATGAACAAGATGATATCTGTTGGAGAAAAGCTGAAAGTGCATTTGCTGGAATTAATTAAAAAGGAAAACTACACTGAGTATGAAAGGTTGCAGTTACAAAGCTAGCTAAACCAGCTAGCTGTATTGTGACCTTAGATGTTTGCACCTCTCTTTTTACCCACCGTCAACTCTCTCTTCCTCTCCGTTTTTCTTCCCCCAGGCTACCTTTTGGCTGTCCCCTGAGGCATGATGGGTAAATGTGTGTCTGCTGGGCAAGTTGTGGCTTGTTTGTTTGTGTGTGTGTTTTGTGAGCGATTTAATGAGTGTGCAAGCAGTTGTGGACCTTATGAAAAAGAAAAACAGTGGCAGGTGTGACTATGTGTGTAGACAGACAAACAGATAGATAGATAGATAGATAGATAGATAGATAGATAGATGGATAGATAAGATAGATAGATAGATAGAATGAGCACATCCCTTAATTACATGTCGTGTAATTCCTGATGCAACCAGTCGTAACCAGTACAATGGATGTGAGCCTAGTTTTGCAACATTCCCTCTAATGGTGGCTTTCGATGCTGGGAAGCCGCTCCCTTTTCTGTATTCAAGGGCAAATTTCCCCCGAGGGCCGTCAAAATGCAACATGGGACGACAGATGGGGGGGCAGTTCTTTCCCAAGTTTTGTGGAGTGTCAACCTTTCTTGTTGCTGTCAGAGGAGATCGGAGGGATTCTTCTCATGGCAGTCTTACCTTTTGTTTAAGGTAACTGGAAACTTTATAGAGTGGAATAGTAAATGTATGTGTCCTACTTTGTGTTGTAAGAATGCCTTTTTTTAACATTTATTCAGAAATCTCAACTAGAATTTATATATCTTTTTTTTTATATTTGTTATTACCAAGGCCCTAAGAAGACGTGCATTGATTTAGTCTATTTATGGAATAAAATAGAATAACTGGGTCAAACTCATCTGGGTCAGGGGCCAGATTGGCTGAAACGAGGCCTCCTGTGGGCCAGAATGTCCTGCCTCTAATATAAATTTAGGTTTGTTTAAAGGGACACATATAATTGATTTATTCATTATCTTACATCAACATTGTCCTTTCCAAATTACACATATTTGATCAAAACTGAGTGAAAATACACATACAAATATTTCAATATTTAAAATATCGAAATATAACGTATTTTTACATTGTTATTAAATAAATAAGGTCCCACTGGCCTGATTAAACCTGTTAGTGGGCTGCTTTTGGCCCCTAGGCTGCTTATTTGACACCCAATGTAGAGCCAGTCAATGGGCTGTATCAACTGGAAGAATAAACAAGTGTACCACAATTCATCTTCTTATAAAGTGAAGAATTGAGAATTATAAATGGAACCATTCATCAATCATGAAGTTAATTTAAATCATCTGTATCCACTTCTCAGGCAATACATTATGACCAGGTACATGTTAGGTGAATAACACTGATTTTATCTTCATTATGGCACCTGTTTGGTGAAATACTGGTCTAATACATGCCACCAGCAAGTGAACATTTTGTTAAGTCTGACAAGGGGCAAACTGTGATGGCTAGACGGCTGGGTCAGAGCATCTCCAAAACTGCAGCTCTTGTGGGGTGTTCCTGGTTTGCAGTGGTCAGCATCAAAAGTGGTCCAAGGAAGGAGCAGTGGTGATCTGGTGACAGGTTCAAGGACGGCTGAGGTTCATTGATGCACATAGGGAAAGAAGGCTGGCCCATGTGGTCTGATCAAACAGATGAGATACTGTTGTTGAAATTGCTGAAAAAGTTCATACTGGTTCTGATAGAGAGGTGTCAGAATACACACTTCATCACTGTTTGTTGGATGTGGGGCTGCATAGCCACAGACCAGACAGGGTGGCAGGTGACCATGATGTTATGCCTGATCGATGTATATCAACCTGAATAAGCTAAGATCACACTGTAAAATAAAACATATGGATACATGTGCTTTTGGGCCTTCTATGGAAAATCACAGCACTTTATGAAGTTTTGTTTTTAAACTTCACACTTTATTTCTAAGGCAAGGGTTAGGGTTAGGGTTAAAACTTTTTCAGCTGCTTTACAAGGTTGATTTGCATACTTATTAATTCTATAAACTGCCTTCTGTTTTCTCAAGACAACCAATTAATTTCAGTTATTGGAAAAATAAATGTAGGTATAAGTTAGTCATAAAAAAATGACTGGTCTTAAAGGCAGGGTCAGTAATGCTATCCCAGTACATTTTTTTTACTGCACACTGTTAAAAACAAAGGAATAAAAAACTGCCAGCCTGTGAAAACTGACCCTTCACTGCCTCCATACCCCATTGAAGACAGCTCACCAAATTACCACCTTCTCTGTCACATCCACGTTTTGAGGCACAAATAACTTGGATTAAACTGCATCATTACACCTGAGGTACTTTCAAGTTTACAGGTGACTGGCGGAAAAACTATCACCACCAAAATTGTTCCTTGTAATAACTCAGGTGCTAAGTAGCAGCACTCACAAGCTTTCCTAGAATATCCAACATTGCCTTAACTGTTAAGCTGTGTTAGGTCAAGCCTGGATGACAAGATTTTTGCTGAGTTTTGAATTTTTAAAAAGAAAAAAATGATGCTAGAAATGACATAAATGAGTCAGAGTGATGGAAGGATGGCGGCTTTTCCAGAGCAGAAAAAAGACATCAGTCATAGTGCACTATGAATAGACCTCTGCAGCTGTCCTGCTACCTCACTCAGTAGCATACACACACACACACCTACACACACAGGCACACACGCACACACACACACACACACACATATGCCTGCACATGCTTGTCCTGGGTGGCCGCAAATGAGTGGCTGCAGCTGACCCTGAGTTTTGCTTTGGACCCGCTCTGAGCCCAGAGTTGCTCTCCAAGTTCAACGGTATGACTTTCAATGACTCCCTGCAGGCCTCAGACTGATGAACTCTTTATGGAAACCATTAGACCTTTGTGTTTAAGCCCTGTGTGGATGTAGTGTGTTTGTACTTAGAGGAAAAAGGTCAAAGGATTAAAGCTGTCAGTCTGTGACAGGTCTATTTTATGATCACTGAAGACTTTAAAATGAGGAAGAATATCATGGACCCACTTTATATGATATATTTTTTTGCTGTTTATGAGCTGTAGTTTTTCTATATCTAGAGGGTTCAATTTCTTTTGTTGGCACCACTCTGTAATTAGCCAGTGTAGAACATTTCTAATCAAGCCAGCCAACGGTTACTGCCTAAGAGGCTAAAACCTAAAATGTTAAATTCTCTAATAGTGCTCCATGTTTTCCTGAAACTATTGAAACAATCAAACTATCAGGTCACATCGCTCATTTTCAGAATATCATTATGCATAATCAGTCTATACTGTCTACATAAAATAGTCTCCAGCAAGTGGAAAACTTGCTTCATTGCTTATTTTTTATTTTTGCTTTTTGGTGGAAAGAAGAACTTTATATATAAAGAAAGGTTTAATCCACTACAAAATCATCCCGCTACAAAGTTACCTAGTTCTTTATAATTCATTGTGTATCTTTATAATTCATCGTATATAATTCCCATGGTCCCCCAACTCCCAGCCCTTTTTCTTTTGGACTGTATGACATGTTAGTCTTTACGACTGTATGTCTTTTAATATACTCTGTGTTTTTATTCCTATTACGGACGTCTGTTTTTTTGTTTTTATGTGTTGACGCCAACCTGCTAATAGGACTGGGGATGGAAATTAACCACTCAGCTATAATCCCATCATAAACATGTCAATGTTTATGAATGCATGCTGTCCCGTTTAAAAAAAAAAAAATTCTAATAATAATAAATAAATCTCAATCTCTCAACTCTTCTATGTGTTGGCTTTGAGAGCTAGTGAAAATCTGTTGGCTGCTTCTGACTTTAACTCAACACTTCATAGCTAAGGCAGCCACCTCACAGAGACATCCACTGCACCTTAACTAGCATTGAAAAAAATAGGAACAAAAGAAAACAATACAAAACTTTTCTGTATGTACTTATTTCAAAATGACATTTTGAGTCTAAAAATTGTAATTAGTGTTGCACTTTGGCCAGAGGCAGCACTGCTTTGTTTTCACATGAGCATGCATTTGGGCCTGTAATTGATGACAAGGTCATCTAAACCCTGATGTCTCAGGACACTTGTGATACATTTCTCAGTGGTGTGTGGTTTATGATGTGCAAGGAGAAGTTCTTCACTGAAGCAGAGCTAACTTTGGCGTAGTTTGAGCAAGGACAGCATAACGGGAAGACATGCTGCAAAGACCACAATCTGAATGTAAGCACACGTTGGCCTTTTGCTGCTCCTTTGTTACTAAACAACTTCACTGTTCTCAGAGCTAAACAGAAATATAGAATAGAGTTTCAGTTCTGTGGGAATGAACCAGAAAACCAAGCGCCCCCTTCTTCACTCCATTAAGTGCTCATTGTCACTCATTACAGGCTTCATAATAAGTGCAGGAGAGGCCCCTCCA
The DNA here is from genome assembly GCA_037902135.1 of Cetoscarus ocellatus. Classification (NCBI taxonomy): domain Eukaryota; kingdom Metazoa; phylum Chordata; class Actinopteri; order Labriformes; family Labridae; genus Cetoscarus; species Cetoscarus ocellatus. The sequence continues at coordinate 33,243 of JBAMNC010000158.1, read as the reverse complement.
GATAAGACCATGTCCTGTAATCCACAGACCAAACCAGGCAGCTCAGATCGTTATCATACCGGACCTCACTGCTCTGATTAATATCCCGACCATTACACACAACTGCTGCTCAATTAGAGTGGCAAACACAAACACAGACAAGCAACGGACTGTAACACATGCTCTTGAACACACACCCTTAAACTTTGCCATATTCATACAGCTGACTCATGGGTGGCAGCACTGTGCGATTGTGTTGAAGTTGTGGTTGGTTAGTAGGGGTTTACACATCAATATAAATTACTGCAGCATGTTGAGCTTGTATGTAGAATGGAGACTGTACACGTGTGTGAGAGCATGTGTGCCTCTGGTACAATGCTGGCTGCAACATTTTACATTTTAGAAAACGTGATCGATATAACTTGTGAGGAATTTAGAGTCCAGGTCTTATTAAGCTTAGAGTTATCAGTGTTTCATTCATTTTTATACCAGGAAATGTTACTCAAAATTGTCATGGACTTCTGATGTTCTCATATGAGGCCAACTGGCAGCACAGTCCAGCATATTGAGAATGTGGAGCTTCATGCCTTAACTTGGTGCAGGGATTGGCAACTTGTCTAACCATGAGGGCCACATTAATCTTGTTGCCAGAGGGTCAAGCTTGTGCAACAAGATAGTTTCAACTTACTTACTACACATGATTTTAAAAAAGACACAAATAAACAGCTAAAAAGTTTTCATGTCAAGGTTTATGTAACGAAACTTAAAGCTAATACTCGAGAGTACTATAGTATCTATAACATAAATGTGTACAGTACGTAGTGTAGCATTCATATATACAGTATATATATATATATACATATATATATATATGTGTGTGTGTGTATATGTATATATAACAACAAAGTCAACAGCTTCTACATTTCTCCCTCTTCTCCTGTGTGCAGTGCCAGTAAATGCCTAAAATGTGAACCTACACATGAACCTACCAGTGTGAACTCCTACCCCTGTTGTGTCAATAGATAAAGCCCATTGGCTCATGGTAGCAGGGATAGTGCAGAGCAAAGACCATAGAAATAATGTAGGGCTGTTGAAAACATGGTGTTGAATTGACCAATTACCACAGAGTAGACTGGTCAAGCAATTATAACAGGCAGGACCCATATGGGGCAGGAGGCCAAAAAGTGACAGGAGAATAAAGGCAGAACAGTGTGTATTAAGTAAGTGTCTTGAACATTGGCATTTGTGAACATACCCTAACAGTCATTGAAATCAAATAAATGAACCACAGTTATCCTACAGTTCTTGCCTCTTCCCCACTCCTTCCTATGTCATCCACTGCCCTTGCTTCACCTGTGCAACAGCTTTTGCACACCTGTCTGCTTCCTCTTGCTGCTGTACTTTCTTCACCGCTATGTATTATATATTTTGAAACTCTCTCAGCTATTTTAATTCTTTCCTGTCCTTATCAAAAGGTAAAAGATGATTACCAAGAAAAGAGATCCTCAAATCCAGAGAAATTCAACCACGATTTTTCCTTATGACATGCTTGACAAACCATTAGTTTGTAAAAGTTGCTTTATATTTCCATTACCTAGCCATAAATACATATTTACATTATGTTACACAGTACAGCAGGACAGTGATCTTAGCATCAATATTGGGGACATAAATCTCAATTCACTTGAGACTAAATTTTTATATTTTATTTCATCTGGGGATAAAGTCAAATCTATTAGACCATCAATCTATTGGACATATGGGCGCTGAACTACTTTGATGATACAAGATTGTAAAAATAACACTGGAGCACAATGATAAAGCAACACAAAGCTGAGAACACAAATACATCCAGTGAGTTTTCTTCAAGGCTTGAATAAAAATGTGTCAAGTGAAACTAATTATCTTTAACCAAAGATTTTTGCAGTATGTTAATGATAATAACAAGTAAATGATAACTAGGATGTCATTGAATGTAATTTAGCTAACTACTGGTTGTCACAAATTCACCAAGTGAGTCATCACTTCAATAAACATTGTAAAGTGAACATAATTATCTATGAAGGCCTTTTGCTTTACTTCTGAGATTCCAAATCTAAATTGCCATAAGGATGTGAATGAATATCGTTAATGACTATACAGAGGCATGTACTGGAAAATCAAGCTCTGTAAGCAACATGATCTGTCTTGCTATGAAAAGTTTTACATCCATTAGATTTCACTTCAGGTTTACATGAAAGCTATTAGAAGAAATGTTATGTTTTATTTATACAAACCTTACGATCATGTTTGTTAATAGTAAACGTAAATGTTGAGTTTGAAGTAGCTTCAAAGTCAGCTTCAAACTGAGTCCAATCAATGGCCAATCAATGTTTTTAATGACTAAATATAGTCCAGTCTCTTGCTGGACATGCATTGTTATAGTAATCATCAATTTATCAGGAAACAATAAAAACAAAGTAAAAATAATCTTGAGGATCAAATGATGAACTACTGGTTAAATGACAGGACAATGACATGTCAGATGTCACTGGGAAATGGCCATCTTGGGAATATAGTCTATTGCAGTTAAAATACACTGATTCAGAATGTTGAATTAGTAACAATGGTTAGAGACTGTGGCCCATTCCCACATGCGCAAAACAAAACAAAACAAAACAAAACAAAACAAATATCCTGAATCATTCCCCCCATCTCACAAGCAAACTAAAACACTATATGAAACTTGTGTGCTCCCCTTATCACAAATATACTACTATCACATCCCATCTTAAACAGCCAGTATAACTCCCTGGAATACACATGTACACACATGTAGATAGAAACACACACTTTGTTTAAACATGTGAAAGCGCACCTCTCAGTTCTCAGAGATGAGATATGAAAATGAGGCCCATGGGCTTTTCTGGCAAAAAGGCATCCTGACAAACTTAACAGCTTGAAACATTGACTGTGAGCTCTCATGAGGGAGTGTGTGTATTTATGTGTATTTGTGCGAATTAGTATGTGTGTGTGAAGCACTGTATGCTGAGAAGAGCAGTGTGGTGGTAAAGGGGGAAGAAGATGCGAAAATTGATTCTGTTAAAAACTTAATTACTTTTCACACGCCTCTGTCAAAGAATGGATCCCATGCTGTTTCATATGAAAGCTAAAATGTCAACATCATTGAGAGTGTATTATCACCTCTGTAAATCACTGTTAAATTTCTAATGTTAAACTTCTCTTCAAAGCCACAAATATTCAAACCCATTCTTTCATTCAGCTCACAGGCACACTGTCATTATCTAATTATCCTCTCAGAGTCACCATGTTGTTTCAAGGAACAAACAAGGGACCTAAACCTGCTACATATCAGTGCACACAAGGTCTGAAGCAAATCTCCCTGAAACAAAAAACAATGCAACAGAAAATATGAGAAACTTTCTTTTCAGACTTTACCATTTAAACTGTAAATGTTCTGAGTGCTTTGAGATCTTGGTTATACAAATATAATCAAAACAGCTATACAGTTGAAGTCCTATATTACCTGCATTAAGTTGGAGGCTTTTTTTGTTAGTCCACATTTTGAGATCTATGATTTTAACGCTACTGATGCTGCTTAAAAAACTAACAGCAGAGAAAGATTGTTGTCAATGGTTTGGATTGTATCACGAGTACAACTCTAGTAAGTAAGCTTTGCCCATGTTCTTAATAGTTCTCCTTGGCCTGTAGTTGTCTTTTTTGGTCTAAAAGCATACTTAAATTTGTTTATCTAGTGCACAGTGCAGCAGTTTCTCAGTTGGACTGTCAATTTTGATGATACATTTGTGATTTTGTAGACAACAAATTACAACTCATTCAATGTTTACACAGAATGACTAATTTACAAAGGATTTTTTAAAATGGAAAAATACACAGACAACATTTGAAAAATGCCGTGCACACAGATCTGCTAAAATTACTTAATATGCCGTGGCTCATACGAAAATCTAGTTTGCAGAGTGAAAGCATCCATACAAACTCTTTTTTTCACACAGGTGTTAACTTCAAAAATGGCAAACTTATAATCATTTTTGAGGGCAAAGGAAGTGGGGTTGCAACTGCAAGTCGCCTTTAAAGCAACAAACAATACAATTAAATAAAGTATTGACTGGAAGTAAGCAGTAGAACTAAAACTTAATAGTCTGCCATTTTTATTGTTGTAAATCTTCAAGAAAAAATCTATTGACTGGAACCTTGGTACCACACGTGCAAACAATGAAAATGAAGATGGAGCCGTTGTCATTTTTGGATGTCTGCGTTCTTTTACCCATTAGTCCATTTTCAAGCACCCAGAAAGCCAGTAGCTATCTTGACATGTGCATTTTTCCTTCAATCTGATTGAAGACATTTTGATTGGAATTTGAAAATGTATTCAGATCATGGCGTGTAGGTACATGCATCAAACATATAGTCAGAATAAAAGCATTTGGGCATGAGCAGAGCTGTCCCTAATGTTTAAACTCAGAGACAGCAGAAGAGATTTATGTTTACTCTTAAAATAATGCTAATTTAACTTGTTAAAAAAGGTCTCTGGTATGTATTTATTTGTTGTGAAAAAAAAAACAACTATAGTGGCAGCCGCCAACCATTAACCTTGTGCAGCAGCTGGACCTGCCTGATTCAGTGTCCGTAATCATGCAGATCCATCTTGCCAAGCTCCAATCTACAACTTTTGTGCTCTGCTCAAAGCAGCACAGTCCAATCAGTGTCCATTAGAGCAGAAGGAGATGAGAGATGCGACCAAGACAACAGCAGGAAGTGACATAGATACTAACAGCTTTAGTAGCAGTTTTATCAGATTTTGATTGCATTTCTTTATTAAATGACAAACAAATAATGACACCATAAACTTCTCTGTAAGGATATTTTCGCTCCACTGCCAACATGTTTTGATCTTAGTTTGTTTATGAAGTGGCTCACGTTCTGCAATGCACTAGTACCTGCCTTCTAATATCTGATTGGCCTGTAATAAAAGTTGATTGACGGAATGATCGTCCAATCACCTGCCGGATATGCTTCTGAAAGGTTCTGCCCTCCCCAAACACTTTCTATGGGCTCTCTCCCAGATGGATTAGTGAAATATTTTGAACAATCTGTCTGGTGTGTCAGATTAGCCAGCCGCTCTGTTATGAGGGCCAAATTAAGTAGAAGGAGGTTCCACACTGTGTTAAAAATTATTGATTTTGGTTTGTCCTCAAATGAGAATGCTACAGTCTCCATCTCCTCTTTTTTTATTAACAAACACTACTGTGTGTCATTTGTCCTCCCTTGTGGAGGGACAGATTTTATTCTCCTGCTGCCATTGGTGACTTTGGATGTCTTTATTTTCTATTCAAAAATGAACACAAATTGTGTCCTGAAAGCATTTTCTTCTGCTCACTTTAGGAAGACTCATATCTCCTCTTTGAAAATAAACACAAAGAAAAACTGTAGCTATTGCAAACTGAGTATGCAGCAGCTACAGTGGGACCATTAACTGTGGGACTCTCGCTCCTCCTCAACTGTGCTTGTCTGAGCTGCTCTAAACATGCTCAGTTGACCAGAACGAACAGAACAGAGAAAGAACCAGGGAGACTTGTTGTAATTGAGTGTTTACATGAAAGTTGTTTGAAACAATGATCAGCATAAATTCACCTCTCTCACTGGGATTTAAGTGTATTTCCAAATGAGCTCTTTTGGCTCATAATCTGCAGATTGCCATGTTAACATGATGCATTTTTACAGATGAGGTACTGTTTTGTCTGAATTTGTAGTCACATAAACAGTAACTACAACTCTCAACAACTGAATACTTAGGCCTTGTTAGTCGTAGACCATGCCAGAGCATTGTTGCTACCCTTTCCCCTCTCCCTTTCTGGCCTGCTTTCCATGCCTTGGCAGCCTTGCATAAGAACACATTCTTAGTAGCTGGTTTATAGCTCACAAATCTGCCAAACAAGAGAAAGAAGAAGGAGCACACCATGGAAACCAGTTGTTAATGTTACTTTCAGACATGATTGGTTTGTTACTATAATGTTTTTTTTTACAATGACACTTGTTCAACTTCCACATCTACCGTGCAGCTCAGTGGAAGAAAAAAGCCTGTGCTGAATGGATACTATGTTATATCCAGAGAACGCCTTAAGAGTTCTATTCACTTTCAAGTATCTTATACTCACAAGCAATATTGTTCACATTTCCCGTGTGCTGCACTTGAGTACTCTTGAATCATACTAAAAATAGCATTTGCTTGGGCATTGTGCCTAAGTACAGTGAGGATCTGATCTACTAAGATCCAAAATAATGAGTGCTAAATTGCATGTGCAAACTAAAAAATTGTATGTGCTATTAGTGGGCGTTTTGCAGGTGATCTACTATGGCTGCAATTGATAACAGGCACAGGACTGGTGTGGACTGCCCTCTTCAAATGACGATTTTGTGAGTGCTACCGGCTGTCACCATGGAGAGTTTGGGAGGGCAGAGTGGCTGTAAAGGAAGAATGAAGTTTGGAGCCATGGAGTTGGAGGCAAATGAACACACTTGTAGTAACATTTTTTGCTGTCTGTCATTTTGACGGACAAAGTGGTCACTTTTCCCTCATACCATATTTTTATCCGTCATTTTTAATTTTCCTTTTCTGATTCCAATTAAACATAATCTAAATGACAGCATTCACATTGTTGCATAGCTTCATCATCAATAACCTCTCATGTAAAAAGCAGTCTTACTGTTACGCACACACAGACTGCGCGGGTGCTCTTGCCTTTTTACGCACTGACAGCATCACACTCTCCATACACTGACAGCTCCTAAACCTGCTGTCAGTGCATGGAGAGTGTGATGCAATCAGCTCTGAGTGAAAAATGGAGTGATTATGGCTATGGAATTTTTTTTAAATGACCTCCTCCACGATGTAGAGTGCAAAACAGATAGGATTTACTTTGCACGTGTGTCTGCATGAGTATGATGGCACACTGGATCGTCCCTCCTTTTCCAGTCCATCATAATGACAGACAGCCTCCAAATCTTTCCGTCATTCATCAAAAAATTCAGTCAACGATGGAAAATATTTGGTTAATGCGACTCGTTTCTCGCCACAATGACCACAGCCCTTTGGGCGCAATGCTGTGCCTGTTTTGCACCTGCCTTTCAAACGTGCTAAATTTAGATGCAAAAACACTGCGCAATCAGTTGTGGGTTTGATAAATCACATTGCGGGTGCAAAATGATTACATTTGCATCTCCTCCTCCCAGTACTTTGCGTGTTCTGATCATCTGCATGTATTCTGCATATTCATGAATGCAAACACACTAAATGGACTGCGCGTGCTATTTTGCTCATTTGACAGACACAATCCTCAGTGCACCCTGTTAGTAGATCAGCTTTTTGCATGCGCTATCAAGTTTGCACAAGTGTTTATACACTCAAACCTTTGGAAGATGAGGTCCTAGGTCTTTGTTCACAATGATACAAAGAACCTGGTTGTGACATCAAGATTACTCTGATCCGTTCCCGTTCCAAAAGGGTGAAACCATCCTACATAAATCTTCATCAAAGGAATTCACTGTAATGACAGAGATCAGGTCTTCGAAAATGAATCAGATGTGTTTTATGGCAAAATCTGACCCATGTTTTATGTACTAATATAGAGGAAATGGTGCTCATGAGCCAGAGATTTTATGGCTATTTAAGCTTGACTTTTAAGAAATGGCCATGTTATGTCACTACTGTTCAGGTGGCCTTAAATCCTACCAAAACTCTGCCTTTCTGTATGTCTAAGTGTTGGGTTTAGAAGGCACACAGAGTATAGCTGCATCCAAACACTGGCTTTTAAAAAGCTTTCTTTGATGATGACCATGGCTGACGTCACATTGCTTTGTCTAATTCTTTCTACAGTCTCTGGCCCAGAAGCACTGCAAGTCACAAATTCCACTCTTAGAAAATGCCCACAATATGGTTCAAGAACTGATTTTGGTCTGAATAGTTTATTCAGACTAACTATAGTTTTTTTTTTTTTTAATAGTTTAGTCTTTATGTCCTCACACTATGGAGAATATTTTTAATCATGCATCCTTTTGGGTATTAAGAGGGATACAATTTGTGCATGATTAGCATGGCTAATATAACTGCCAAAGTATTGTAAACATTTTTCAGGAGGCTCAAGGCCGTCTTCTACTCCACCTCTTGGTCTGTTTCTATGTTGACAAACTTGACCTGATACCAGACTTTATTATATAAAGTACTTAAGCGATGACATGTTAATTGTCCCGTGTAAATACATTACCATAAATCACTATACACTCCTCAAAAAAAAAAAAAAAAATTGGAAACATCATGATTATTTCTCCCTTTTAAACACATCATTTGGTTTATCATGGGAAAACCTGATTGGTCATTTTTTCAACGAGGAACAGCTTGTAAGGATTGTGCTTTAATGGAATGAGCAACACAGCTAAACTTGTGGGTAGCGCCCAAAACAAATGAGCTAAAATCCACTCTTCCCCCTGGAAGACAGCCTACAATTCCTCAGTAAAGCAAGGGTGAGGAACGGGTTTGTTTGGGGTGCTGTCTTCCTGGGACACCAGCTTTGCAGTCTGTCTTTGATTTCCCCTCATGTCTCATGTTGCTTGGTCCTTAGTTGGAAATGTAGATGGCAGATAAATTACATATTTATTTATTTTTGCATATACTATTGTTTACTCATTTAATTTTGTATCAGACGACGTGGTCTTGCTGTCCAAGGGTTGGTTATGCTTTTATTTTGAAGAGCATGTGGTTTACCTTTATCGTTGGCTGCATTTTTATTTTGAAGGGCACTTTCTTCTTCTGGCGTTTTGAGATATAAAACTTCTTGCTGTTCTCTCTGCACAGAAATGTTCTCACACATCATCAGAGGTAAACAAATACGTTATTTACCCTGTTTGTTTATGAATCTGAATCCTGTAACAAACGAGGTTGTTGTGATGTATGTTGTTGTCATTACTTTGTTTGTATTTATAATCGACAAAGATCTCCTCCCGGTGAAACACATGTCGGGCTAGAAGGTATGCTAGTGAGGATGGCAGATATCCAACACTTTAAGCTAGCGCCCCTTGGAAGGTGAAATGTGGTATAAAACATCTGTCTATGTGTATTATAATAAGGTTTATCTGTTGAATCTCTGGTCTGTGTCATTGTTTGATTTGTTTATAAGGTGAAGCTGTACATGACATGAAATAGTGTTTTTATTTAATGCAAAGGAAATGTGTAGTGTATATTATATTTCATATTGTTAAAATTGTTCAAAAGCATATTTCATGTATGTATAATTCATATTTGGAAGATTTATATGTGAAACTACAGTGATATTTCCATGTTTTTGTTTATTCTGTAGTTTTCACAGAGCTTATGATGCCTATGGCGTTCATTGAGCTGAACAAGAGGAAAATAAATCAGCACTCGTTTGAAACTCTACATCTGGTTTATTTAAGTAGTATTATTAAAGGGGATAAATAATTGACTGATATAATTTTTTCCAAACTTTCTTGAGGAGCACAGAACCAGTACATTGTTATTTGTCGGCCTTGTCTTTAAATCATTGTTTTATTACATTTATTGTTCATTTTACAGATTATGACGATAATGACCCAAGATGAAACGCTGCAGTGACCTCCTCTGTTTGGGTTACTGCGGGCATTTGAACCCTGACAGACTCAGAGTCACAACAGGAAGCTTCAAAAGCTTCATTACAGGATCATATTACAAACACACACATCACAAAAAACACAGATGGATCATGTCTCTGGTAGCTGAAGAAAAAAGAAAATGTGGTGTGTAAAGCTAGGTGTGTGTCATTGTATGTGTGTTTGTGAATGTGCAAAGCATCTCTTACATCACCTAAAGTGGGTTTTCATCACAACAGTTGCTTTGACCACTACTCATCTCTCTCTCTCTCTCTATCTCTCTCTCTCTCGTACACACAGACACAGCTTTGACCTATCACCAGCCCTCTCTGTGTGTTTGTGTGCACCACATGTGTCTGCTGTTACTGACAAACTACAGACAAGTGATGACTGAGATTATGCAGGGCTGTGACTGCTGGACAGAAGACACCCCGTTTACACACACTTAGTCTAATAATCTTTATTTATGGTCACATGTGTCAAACTCTCACCATCTGCCACCACAGATGGCTGTAAACTTCTATAAAACATTTAACAAATACTTTGAAACCCCAAAGAAGCCATATATATTTCTGTCCTGCTGCTCCCTCTCTCTGTCTGCCAACCTGTTTGACGTCCACTCTCTTTACCCCATGTTTTATATTCCCTTCATTCCTCTGGCTTCACTTGGCCCCCTCCTACACCTCGCTGTTGATTGAAGGAGAGCTGATGGAGCTGACCAGAGTTTTACTGCCTACTTCCTTCTCGCCCACTTTCCTCCTTTTCCCTTCGTTCTTTCAAGAAAAGTCTTCCAGACAAAACACAACCTGATGGAGTTTACGACCCGATTACTGCCTGGACACACTGCTGGCAACTCCCCCACTGCGCCACAAACACACTTATGCTTACTTTCACAGAGTCTTTGCAGTTGTTGCTGGTTCGGTGGAAAGACCCACAAAGTTAAGCTGTCACCTCACATTAGTAACACTTACAGACTGCACACACGATGGAGGAAAGCTGACTCTTCCAGCTCCTAACAGCAGAGAGGCTATTTGTGGCTGAGGTGTGGGCTTATAATAAATGTCGCTCCCTTTAACAGACATTGCTTTCTGTGCCCGGGAGCAGTTAAAGTAGACGTGAACAGTGTTTCTTTAAATTCACACAACACTGAGAGCCATAAAAGAGAAAGAGTTGGAGTTGCTGCCTGGTGGTTATGTATCTGTGAGGCATGCAGATGTTGGACAGTGATGGAACAGTGGTGCAGCATTGCAGTGCTGCTGGATCCGTCTGATTCATTATCTTCAATCAGTCAGATTCATCTTGCAAAGCTCGAATGAGCTTGGTCTGCAGGTGCGTGGCCCAATTTTGGAAGAAAGTGGCAGGAAGTAGCTTGAACTATTAGTGAGACGGATTGAAGATCAGATTGAAGTTGGTGAAGATGGCTTTAAGCAGTACGATGTCATCACTGCCCTGGACATGGAGACCATGATGAGTACGATCTACGCATGGTTAGAGAATCTGGTAAAGTTTGAGAAATCTCATGGCATTAATAACACCCTGGATACCGAGATCGTCCCAAAGTCTGACAATGAGGAGGAGGAGACTCACATCCTTATTGTTGAGGGCTTTCTGCTTTACACCTACAAACCTTTGATCGACGTGCTTAACCAACACTACTTTATTTCCATCTTGTATGAAGGATGCAAAAAGAGGAGGTGCTCTAGGAACTACACAGTGCCAGATCCACCCAGCCTGTTCAATGGCCACGTCTGACCCATGTATCTGAAACACAAGAACATATAACGGAGGAAAAATTCGGGGTCATAAGTTTAAGTTAGTTGTTTCTGCTGACCTGACCAGCTGATGGCGGGGGGCCAAATAACCCTTACATCTCAAACATACAGTAGTTCTAAATTCGGGTCCTTTGTTGAAGAGAAGTTAAATGATGCACTAGGGATGAGAATTGAAAACCAATTCCAGTTGAGAATCGTTAACAGCTCTATCAAAGTATCGATATCGTGAGTCTTTTTGCTAATCAATTCCCTTATCAATTCCTTCCACTGACAGGGTTCAGAAACGGTCAGAATTGTGGCTTAATTTTTTACAAAAGGCGCCTACTGCACAACCTTAAGTGAGTGGAAACACCAGCAACTTGCAGAAGCAGTTATCTATGCTGTGACATGTGTGTTTGACATTGTTGCCACTGACAATCTACAGGCCCACATGGAAAATCTGCAGAAATCAATAAGAGAATCGTTAAAGACTTGGAACGATTAGCAGGATCGTTAATAGCATTGGTATCGATAAACTCTTATCAATTCCCATCCCTATGATGAAAAGAATCTTAATGTAGTGTATTCTCGAGCCAACATAGTTTTGTAAGTAGTTTTAACCTATAAGTGGGTTGATTATGAGGCTTTAAGTGGCATAATGTAATCCTATGTACTGGCTACTGTCCTCCCCCTGGATATTTTTCCCCAGAGGAAGATATCAAGGCCCATAATGATTGTGATTGATGGAACAATCGTCCAATCACCTGCCGGATATGCTTTTGAAAGATACTGCCCCCTCAAAATGTTTTCTATGGGCTATTGCCCTGATGGAATCAAATTAAATTGCAAAAAAAACCCTATTGTAATCAGGGTAATACAACATTCATCCAAGAGCGTTTTGTTAATTTCTTGAAAAGTAGCAGTTTTGGAGATAGGAGGTCTGTGCCTGACAGCGACGATACTTTAAATGGTCTATCTGGCGTGTCAGGTTAACAGTGGTTGGTCAAGAACAAGAATAGTTGGAAGAGTGATTGTTGGAAGTTTTGGGGGTGGAGTAAATGACCAATAATTAAAATAACACTTTTCACTTTATTCACTGTTTAGCTGGCTGCAGAGTTTGACATTCAATTGAACAGAAGTAATAAAGGATTGAAAATCATTGTATTCTGTCATAATTTATGTTTTACACAATGTCCCAACTTAATTGGAATTGGGGTTTGTATTTCATTATGATTACATGACCAGTGTTTGACAAGGATATTTCAAACAATACAAAAGACCTGTTGTACTGAAAACGGCAGTGAATCTTTTAATCAACCTCTATTTTGAGCATACCCTTTAACATAGTTCACTGTTGCCACAAAGCCTCATCTGCTTTAGTGGAGAAATATTAAATGACCAAACAGTTACACCACAACAACTTTTGTTTAACCCACCCATCCATTATCTCAACAGTTCATCCCTTTCAAGGTTTCAAGGGCTGTAGCCTATCCCAGCGGACACTGGGCAAGGGGCGGTGTACACCCTGAGCTGGTTGCAAGCCAATATCAGGGCCACACAGAGAGACGGACAACCATTAATGCCCACAATAAGGTTAATTTGGAGTCACCAGTCAACCTAATGCTCATGTTTTTGGTCTGTAGAAGAAATCTGAGTGCCTGGAGAGAACCTACATATGCACAGGGAGAACATGCAAACTCCACACAGAAAGGCCCAGAAACCGGTGAGCCAGGTGTACAACCCAATGCACCACCTGCAGCCCACTTTTGTTTAACATTTATGTAATTTTTCAACAGTGACTTCATTGATCTGCATATTAAAATCATGTCTCTTTGAAATTAATGTCTCTGTATGTATCAGTTAATAATCATTTACAGTGAATTATCAGTCAAAGAGGCTCCTGTAGTTTTCTGTATTTACAGGTATCTGATGTTAACAAGCAGCATGGGAACTTCCAGCATCCTTGTTCTCAGCTTGTTCCCTTGAGTGAAAAACAGGGTATGTGTTGATACTGATGATAATTAAGTCGATGAACATGAAAATGAAGCTCCTTTGCGCTAACATGTGTATGAGAGAGGTGCAGAGTGAGAAAGTGTGTGTGTGTGTGGATGTAGTGGTGAGAACAGCACTAAAGGGCCATTTATAGCTGTCACACTCTGACAACCATTACCCATGCATTTACAGTGCTCTCAGCGCATACTGTCAGGAGGACACACACACACGTACATGCAAACACACTACCTGACTGAGCCTAATTATCGACACCTCTCCCTGTCGGATGAAACAAAAAACTGCTCTATTTTCAGACTGATGGAGTCTGATGTCTCTCTGTTGTCTTCTTCTTCTTCTCTACCTCTCAGCGTCTTTTATCGTCTCTATGCGACGCCTCACCCGCCCGCCGCCCACCCTCTTATCAGACGTTTGATTCTCGACTCGTTAAATAAGACTCAAATTAAAACAGACAATGAGGAAAGTTTCCCCCTCACAGCCACTTTGATTTGTTATGATTGTTATTCAGAGTCACGGATGACAGTGTGTGTGTTAACATGTGTCTATGTATGTGTGTGTTTAGAGTGAAAATGGCAGCATGTGCCATCTTGTCTTTGAGGACTGCTTCATTAGTTGTCAAACAGAAGTGCCGCTCTCACCCCTGGCCAGCGAGCTTGTGTTTTTCAAAGTGTGTGTAAGTGTGTAGTGTGTGTATAGCAGTACATGTGTGTGTAGTGTTGGTGGGGAGGGTACAGGATCAAGTGTCGTCTCTCTAGCGCAGCAGAATCTGTTTTAGGGGGGTCAATTTAACTTACCCAAGCTCTGATTCATTATTTGTCCCTTTAGCCTGATGCAACCAGCACAACTGTAACAACATTCTGTGTGTTTTTGTGTGTGTCTGCCTACGTGTGCGTTGACAATTCAAATAAATTTCCCCAGTATTTTTCTGAGCCTTGTATTCTGTGAAGAGAAAGAATGTATTGAATAAACCGAACTTAGCAGCCATATAACAAGCAAACCTGACCTGTGATATTCACCTAAACATCAATGCGTGCATATGTGCATGTGTGTCTGTTTGTGTATGTACATTCATGTGGCTGTTGGCACCCTCTGTTGGGTAGATCTCATTTCAGAACATTCCAGAGTAATGTAAACATTTATACTCGAGGAAAGAAAAACGCTCACATTCACTCACACATATTCTGAATAACTCTTGGTGTACGGAGCAGTGTTATCAAGTTAAGTTTATTTCTCACTGCATGGAAGACATGAGGACGAGAAGATGAAAGAAGACGAGATTCAAGATTTATTTGTTTATTTGTCCTGAGAGATTTGTCGGGACAAAAGGCTGCCACATGAAATATGTAACATTGCTATAGGGTCAAAACCTATTTTTAGTAGTTTTGCTTGCTAGTTAGTTAGTTAGTTAGTTAGTTAGTTCATAAGTTAGCTTATTAGTTAGGTAGTTTGAGAGCAGGATGACTCAGTAAATTATATTAATGACATTTCCAGGGAATATTATGGCAATAAGATTTTTTTCAGTGTTGTTAGTGATCTGAATCCAAACACAGATCTGGAATTTTTTAAAAGGATTTGTTGGTATAGTGAGACAGGGATGTTTTCCACATTTTAACGGATAACTCAATAAATGATCCAAGGGTTATTATGACATTTTCAGGGAGTGTTGGTCATGTTAGAAGTAAGAAGAGATAGGATTTTGGTAGTTATCCAAATCAGCAAGAGGATCCCAAAATTTTTTAAGGGTTTCTTGACATTGCTTGACTGGTCAGTTTTCAATATTTTTGACAATAACTCCCCTACTAACATACACTCTGAGCCAGGGTTTTTTTTCAGCCTACAGGCACCTCCAGTAGAAGGAACAAGTTTAGGCATGTCTGTACAGCCACAGTAAACATTAGAGAAAAGAAGTTGAAGACAAATCCACTTCTTTAGACAAAACATTCAATGATTTACTCTTAATTGCCTGTTCTGAGTAAGGCTGAAACAGAAGGAGTTGCTGGCATGCCAAATACAATGTCTGAGTTGATTTTAAGGCCAAAATTTTTTTGACATGTGTTAACTGATGAGAAAGACCTAAAATATGTGATTTTTTAACTCATGATCCTTTTTAAAATTTACATGGAAATGTGTAATTGATGGGTTCTTGAAAGTTTATCATTTTATTTCAATTGGCTTCAATAAATATTGGGATATGCTGGGCGATAAAGGATTGGAAAATCATGAAATTTTGTCTGCTACATTTAAAGGGCCTCTGAAGTCAGAGGCCTTATCATGATGCTATGATGCAATTGGATATTGAGTCAACCCTCTGAAAGATGAACAATCTGAAATGACTAGTGTGTGTGATTTTATAGTTCTTTGTGTATTTCCTCAGTTCTAAGAAAATTAACCAGAAATCCAGGAATGCTAGGCACTCTGTATTTCAAAGGAAAACTTTTGGCACCCACTGACGTCAGAGCAGTGAAACTTTTTAATTCAACACTCGGCTTCTTGTTTTAGCTGCTTGGTTTTTATCTAAGTAGATAAATTAACTCAGACAGTCCTCTGGAAGAGGTGCTGACCGACCAAAGTTACATCACTTTGTAAAAATGTAAATACCCAAGACTGGTTCAAAAAAGGATAACAGCACTACACCCATGCACAAAAAACACACAAACACTTATACACAACAAGTTCAACTGCTGCTGCTGCTTTCTATGACTTTGTGCTCCATTCATCACACCTCCTCTCTGCTCCCACGCTGCTCTGCTGAGGAAAATAAATAAACAGAGCGAATGAAGATGTCTGAGGAAGAGGAGGGTGATGGGAAGACTATCGGAGGAGGTATTAACTCAATCAATCAGCAGCTCATGGATCAGGCTGCTCTTCCTATTTATCTCACTCTTAGCAGGGCGCTGAGAGACATTTTCCTCCGATTTCTGGCTCTGCTCCTCACTCCATGCTTACATCTCCATCCTTCTCTCCTCCACCTCTCTGTGCTCACTCTTCTGCTCTCTCTTAAGGATGGATGGAGGTGAGTGTGCAGCCAGGAAATCAGTGCATCCATCACTGCTGCATTGGCAGGGCTGACCAGTGCACCGTCCTGTGAGCGATGCCTCCAGGAGGCTCTGATCTGGTCTCAGAGTGAGCAGGAGGAGGCAGCTGGTTGGTTGGACTCTCACAAAAAAGTTTAAATATTATCCTGCAAAACATCTGGAGGAGCTAACTTGACAAAATGTCTATCCTATGAGATTTTATTTGTTAGTACCAAAATATAAGCATTCAAGTCCTTTAATCACATTGACTGTGTGCTTTTTTGTTGTTTTGGGTAACTGTAGTTGAGCCACTGTGGCCCCATGGCAGGACTCCAAGATGCTTCTCATTGTAGTGCTTCATCTGGACACTACTACTCCTTCGAAAGTCTCAGTTAACTTAAAATGATACGACAGTAGAAAGCAACATTCAGGTAGTTCACTAAACAAGACAAAAAAAATCTGCTTCTTATGACATAAAAAATGTCATATTTGTTCCCATTCTGTTTTCTATCTGTGGCAAGTCCTTTTTTCCATGGTTAAACTTGTGTTGCTACTTAAAAACATTCTAGCTTGAGACAGTATTAAAAAAAGCAAAAAGCAAAACAGAGAATGGTCTCTCAAGAAAATTTTAGCATAATTGACCCTGCCAAGTCCTCCCACTATACAGGAAATAATCCTTTGTCCAGCCTCGCACACAAAGATCAAATGGAAGAAAGTCAGTAAAAATATCTAAAGGATGAAGAGTTTGGCATTGACCTACTCTTTTGTAAAATGTCCTGAGATAACATTTGTTATGACTTACAATTAAGATTTATTGATTTGTTGAATGACAACACAACTACGACTACGAGACAAAAACGCAAGTTCAAATAAAAAACAAACAAACAAACAAACAAAAGAAACAGGGCAGCATATAAGGCACCACCAACAACAAAGAAAAGAACAATAAAACATATTTTAAGAGAAAAACATGGCTAAATTACAAGACATGAACAAATATGTAAACCAATAATACACAACAAATTAAAAACACAAGAACAAAAATAAAACACAACATATGAAAACAAAAAAACAAAACACCAAAACTGTAAAAAATCAGAAGCACATGTTCAAAAAACAGATCAAACACAATGAAAACAGGAATCAAAATCAGGCTTTATTCATGCTTAGCTTTATGTGTTGAACTAACATATATGTAGTGTAATGTATTATGTCCTAAATGTTCCATGTACTTATTGCCGAATGTTTCCCACAATTGTAAAAATTTGGTCTCAATTTATGTGGCTGCTTAATCTCTGAAGTTGTCCATCCCTAGCTTAGAGGGATATTTGAATCTGAAACTGTAGGGGGAATAAGTTGCAAATCAATACTGAACTATGAAATAACATATACTCCCATACATGATAACACAAATTTTCACCTCTGTGGTTATCCACATATCATCACCATTATAACATCAACGGTTTTTAAGACATTCACCCTTTGAACTTTGTCTCCAGATGATGATTTGAAGCGAACAGCTTGCTTGTTACTCGGTTCAGTTGAGCTTGTTTGCAGGTGAACTGCACAGACAGACGTCTGAAATCTTTTATACACGCTAGATTTATGTCCAGCATGCCAGCAGCATTCAATCCATTATATATAATTATGCAATCTGTGCATGTAATGATGGATAGGTCGACACTGGTCTTCAAATATATATGTATATATATATATATGTGTGTGTGTGTGTGTGTGTGTGTGTGTATGTGTGTGTGGACTTAGAGTGAGCCCACCCTGAAAATACTTTGCATCCATATTGTCATTGTTTATTGTAGATATTACAGAGGAGTGGTGAGACTGTAGAGGGACAGAGTGAAAAGTTTCTTCTCTCTCTTTTCTGAACCTTCACCCCTCCCTTTGACAAGTACTTTCTTTTTTATCACTTTTCTCTGTTCCTTAGAGAACTTTCAGCGCACATACAAACACACACAGAGCATTGCAATAAAGGAGGTAATGTGGACCAGCTCTCCCTCAAACAACACAATTACAACAGATTACACAGCAATGGCTTCCACATGGTTCACAGAAAGTTGGATTACCACCCTCCCAGTATGTGAGTGTGTGATAGGTGGTTTCCTTTGGACCACCACCAGCATATAACACACTGGTTTATAACATTCAGTGTATCTAATAAGACAAGAGGAGAAGGGGAACGCTGGGTGAAAGGGTGATGAGAAAAAAGGTTAAACAAAATAAAGGAATACATGTTTTTGGTTTCTTTTTGAACCCTGTGTGTTTACAAAGAAGGATTTATGAATTCAAAGACAAATTTAAGTGATCACACGCTGACACTCCTTAAGTGATACCTGTGCTTATAATGAGAGGGGAAATAATGCTGCTTTACAGTGGAGGATTAGGGCCACGTTAAAAAAAGTAAAGTTAAAAGAATAAAGTCATAAATTTACAAGAATAAAGTCATAAAGTTATGAGAATAAGGTGATAAAGTTACAACAATAATCTCATAAAGTTATGAAAATAAAGTCATAAAATCTATTTAATTAAAGATAGAAAACAAACTTTATCCTGAAAGGTTGTACCAGAAGAGTGTACATTTCCTCTTCCAAAAAGGAGACAATTTCCTCCAAGTCGGTGTGGTTCTTTCTTCGGAAAAGCCCCAGTTTCTTGCAGTATCTTTTTAGGGTCCTAATACGAATGATGATGTGATGCTGATGTGCCAAAAGAAGAATTATTTCCTTATTTGTGAAACTTATACTAAAGTATAACTTCACTAGATGCTTGACATTCCTTATTTTTGTACAGGCGGCTGCTGCTCTTCTGATAGCCTCTACAGACTAAAATAACGAGTTTATTCTCATAAATTCATGACTTTATTCTCATAACTGTATGACTTTATTCTCATAACTGTATGACTTTATTCTCGTAACTGTATGACTTTATTCTCATAACTGTATGACTTTATTCTCGTAACTGTATGACTTTATTCTCATAACTGTATGACTTTATTCTCGTAACTGTATGACTTTATTCTCGTAACTGTATGGCTTTATTCTCGTAACTGTATGACTTTATTCTCGTAACTGTATGACTTTATTCTCGTAACTGTATGACTTTATTCTCATAACTGTATGACTTTATTCTCATAAATTCATGACTTTATTCTCATAACTGTATGACTTTATTCTCATAACTGTATGACTTTATTCTCGTAACTGTA
Organism: Cetoscarus ocellatus; assembly: GCA_037902135.1. NCBI lineage: Eukaryota > Metazoa > Chordata > Actinopteri > Labriformes > Labridae > Cetoscarus > Cetoscarus ocellatus. The sequence goes on along the minus strand of JBAMNC010000158.1, from coordinate 13,609 downwards.
TGACTTTATTCTCATAACTGTATGACTTTATTCTCATAACTGTATGACTTTATTCTCGTAACTGTATGACTTTATTCTCATAACTGTATGGCTTTATTCTCGTAACTGTATGACTTTATTCTCATAACTGTATGACTTTATTCTCGTAACTGTATGACTTTATTCTCGTAACTTTTTGACTTTATTCTTTTAACTTTTCAACTTTATTCTTGTAACTTTCTGAGATTGTTCTTGTAAGTTTTAAACATTATTCTTGTGGCTTTTTGACTTTATTCTCATAACTTTATGACTTTATTCTCGTAACTTTGAGATTATTCTCGTAATTTTTCGACTTTATTCTCGTAACTTTACTCTTTTTTTTTTTTAACGTGGCCCTAATCCTCCCTCGTACTGTTTAAAGCTGCAGTTTGTATTTTGTTTTTTGTTCTTTTTTTGTTAAAATTTTAAGTACCTGTAAACAATTTATTACTTTTCCCATATGACAGATCACTGGACATCTGTGCCCCCTCCTTGTTTTGCATTAAGCCTTTAGAAAATCTAGCAAGGGTCACCCATTTTTCGACTAATCAGGGCTCAGTTCAGGGAAAGTGCTCATATATACTAAGGTATGGTATATGTGCTTGTTTTACCTAAATGAACTTTAGTTGTTGTTTGGATGGTACAGAAAATGTCACAGGCAGACGTGTCATTTTTGAAAGTCCACTCCAGGACCTGCAATCCCTCTTCCCCTTATCCATCAGACATCTTTTGGGCAGGCAAGCAGTGTAAAGCTCATTATGATAGGCTCTCGTAGCCTCCCTGCTGCCTCAGATCTGAGCATTTCCAAAGGAGAAGGGGAAAGAGCTGCATCTGATCATCTACAGAGACACCATTTCAACATTCAACTTAAATCAAATTCTTTCTTAATAGACTTCAAGACATGATGCAAACAGTCAAATACACCAGGACATGGGGCCTTTAATGGGGCTCTGGTCAACCTTTGCGATGTCCTTGGTCAGGATGAAACAGCTGCTTAGTGCAGGAGAGGGGAGACGCTAACAGCACATGCAAAAGTCAAGCACAAAACCAGAAACTGCACAAAGCTGCCAAACTGTCAGAGTGTTGGTGCATGAAGATAATTAGTACAATATGATTTGTAAATCCGATCTTGATACAATGCAGATTGTGTTGAAATTGAGCATGTTTTTTCTTGGTTGCAGCTGTAATCCATTTGTCTTTATTCATAATCCAAGTACAAGTGTAATTTTCTAATGTGGGTAGTATTTATTATTTCTTAATTTTGGAACTTTCTTCAGGCCAAGGGCATTTTTGGGACTTATCTGGCTGTAAAAAGCAGCAACTGGTCAAGTTTCTCCCTCCAAATCTCGAATCTGAATGATCAGAGTGGTTTTGTGGACCTAAGTTATAAGCATGTCTTGTCAGGCATTTTATCTTAAAGCTTTTTGCATTTGTGAGAAACTTTAACATGGTGCTGATTATGGTGTCCACTGTCATCAAATTAGCACTTTTTAACACATCTCTTTGCTGATTTTTAGTTTTACTAATGCCAAAGTAATGCATGAAAAGAAGATTAACTGAAACATTATTGTCGATTAAAGTGCTATTTCCATGGAAATATTGAGAAGAAGAAAAGATGAAAGTAAAATCAGGCTAAGTGTGGAAAGTTAGATGAGATGAGGGGGGAGTAAATGTCTGCGGTGCACCTGAACAGGTGAATGATGGATAAACCTTTCAACCAACTGCAGGAGTGCGGCCTCCATCAATCCATCAACAGGGACAGCAAACCACCAATCACACCACAGGGAGGAGAAGAGCCCGCCCTCATTCACTTGCAAACTCATTTCTTTACTAACAAACCTGAGGGTGCAGATCCATGAGGACGACAGTGTGTGTGAGACCTCTGAGCTTCTCCTGAGATGAACTCAGATGGTTTTAAGCTGCTTTTCTTTTCCTCTGTATCAAACAAACAGGCATTTCTCAGATCATTTTTCTTGTGTTTTCCCCACCACATTCCCAGGCTGCCCCGCTGCAGTGCCAATGTTTTCAATAGAGTAACATATCAGGCCTAACCCAAACCAGAACCAAACTCTGCAGCTGTAACCGCAGGAGTCAAACAAAGTAAGACCCAGGGGACAACTACACATCCAGGAGGCACATGACCCCTGCAGGAGAGCAGGATCTGATTCAGTTTAGTCTCTGTGTTACCCTTCTCTCTCTCTCACAGTCCGTCTCCTCACTACTGCTGCTGATTTGTGGTAGACCTCAGACTATTGTGTTGCAAATGGGAAAGTTTTCCAAAATAGAGCCTGGTCTGTTCTATTTATGGGCGACAGTCAGGCCACAGCATGTTTTTTATATAACGGCATCAAGTTTTTCTTACATGAGCATTGTATTTACATCTGTTTTTATACCAGCAGCATTTATCTTGTTTCCCTATTTTTGTACAGCAGTAACTGAAGCTTCTTAGAATAACTAAGCTGTGCACCGAGGTTTGTGCAGTCAGATGTGCTGTTTTGGAAAATTTGGAGGTTTATTGCCACTTGTTTCTTGTTTTTGCACTTCATTTCCATGGAAGATATTAGTTGTAATTACTTCTTGGCCATTTCTTATTGACCTAATTTAGCAAAAGCTGCAAACAAGGCTGATAAGGTCTGAGATGGTGGAAAACACAAGCAGTCAGATAAATAAGGGTCTCAAACAACCTGGGAGATGAAGTGAACATGAAAAAAAAAACTTTTAATTAATAAAAACTCATTATCACAGCAGATTTTGACCATATCACTCTAAAAAGATTTAGGGAAACACCAAAAGAAATTTTTCCAGCACCATAGTTAGTATACGCCACAAAGACCTAAGACAGTTCTAAACGGGGGTCCAATGCTGCTAACACGGTGTACCTAACAAAGTGGCCAATGAGTATATGGAGACACATATTTGTCTAAAGTGAGGGTATTTGTGGCTTCAGTGTTACTATGAACAAAAGTTGATCAGTGACGTCATGATCAGGGGTGATGTACTGTACATGTGAGATAGCCCCGAGGCCAAGGTGTAAAAAGACAGCACACACCTACACACCCCCATACCATCACAGATGCTGACTTTTGAACTTTGCGCTGATAACAATCTGGATGGTCCTTTAACTCTTTAGTTTTGAGGACACAACGTCCATGATTTCCAAAAACAAGCTTTGCATAGTAGAGTTTTAACTTACACTTGTGGATGTAGCAATGAACTGTGTTAACTGACAGTGGTTTTCTAAAGTGTTCCTGAGTTTATGTGGTAATATCCTTTCTGGAGTGGACAGATTTACTTGAGTACTGTACTTAACTACATTTTTTGAGTATCTGTTCTTTGTTACTTTTAAGTATAGCTTTGAAGTCAGCAGATGAAATTTCTTTTCTTTTCTAAAATGCGATCTCTGTGATTTGTTCAAGTGGTGCTGCCGTACCTTTACCTTGTGTGTGCGCTACTCAGATCGGGCAGCTAAACGTTGGGCTAACTTTGCTCAGATAACGATTCATCTTGGCAGTCATGATGGCTAAAGCAGATACAGAGGACGATTCTACACCAGGTGTTTTTCAATCAATCAATCAATTAAACTTTATTTGTATAACACTTTTCATACAAAGTTTTGTAGCACAAAGTGCTTCATATAGAAACGAAGAAATAAACTAAACTAAAATAAATAAAAAGTGGTAAATTGAATACAATGAAAAATACAACCCCCCCACCCCCACCCCCACCCTTGCAATCCACATACAGCCCACACACTCAGTTACACACACACATACAAAGACATGAAGAAGAGATTCTAACAGAAAACAGAACTGGAGGACCATCTTGAATTAAAAAAGAGGAAACACAAGAGCTAAGACTAAAATGACAATAAAAAATCCTGATAGGAAATTAGATTAAAGTAAATAAGTAAATATACTATAGGAAAATAAATAAATAGGTAAATAAAATACAATTTTAAATAATAATATTGTAAAATGAGATAATATGTACTGAAGTAAGATAGTGGAAAGAAAGTCACAAGTAAAAGTCATAAGTTTCGAAAACAAATAATAGTCAAGAGCATTTCTCAACTTTCCCAGTCTTTTTGGCCCCTGTCTCAGCTCTTTTGTAACGTGTTGCAGGCATCACATTCAAACCGAGTGAATATTTGAAACAAACAAACAAACAAACAAACAAAAACTATGAAGTTTATTAGACTGAACATCAAATATCTTGTCTTTGTGGTGGGTGCATTCACTGAAATGTAAGTCCAAAAGGATTTGAAAATCATTGTATTCTGTTTTGATTTACATTTTACACAATGTCCTAACTTCATTAGAGCTGGGATTTATATTTACTTTATGACTGGTCCATTTTTCTGCAGATAAGAAGAAGATAAAGTCATAGAAATTGTGGTATGATAGTTTGGAGCATTTGGTAATGTGTTAATGGACTGGTTGAATTGACTGATACAATCAACTGTCAAAGCAAAATAAAAATATAAGTTCTAAATATGTTTAAGTGATGACTCCCTCAGTCTTTTCAGGGCTCAGAGGTCAGCAGCAGACTCTTTTTGGCTCCTCAGGTTTCTGTTGTCATATTTCTGGGAATTTGATGCAATGTTTGGAAACCGAGCCACAGTCAGGCGGGGTGGATCACGCTGTAGCTGCATTTGTGTGTGTGTGTGTGTCTTCAACAGCTCTGCTCAGCCAAAGATGATTGTGTCATTACAGCATCCAGGACGTGAGCTCTTACACACCCACAGAAACTCACACAGCTTCAGGGTTTATCCCCTTTCCTGTCCTGCTCTCTGTCAGTCATGCTCTGTGTTCTCACCCCTCTCTCTCTTCTGATGTCATTTGGGAGTGGATTGGTGGGCGGAGGGGGCTTATGAGAAAAGTACACACCAACACACACATACACACAAACTGGTGTTCGGGTGTTAATAGTTAATTACGGTTTTTAAATGCTTAACACTGTGGCTGATCCAGAGAGGAAAAGTATAGCCAGCTCATAGTTAATCACACCATTTTGATCTGTGCATGTTTCTGTGTGTATTTGTTTGCCTCACTTGAGATGAAATAAAATAATACACTGCAGGCATCAGATACAAATGCAAGAAAACCCTCATAAACCCAAGAATCATGTGAGAAAGTGAGTAAAAGAAATGAGGAGGGAAATCAGAGATAGTCAGTGAAGGGTAGGTGGATTGCGGAAGAAAAGGTAAAGATAAATAGAGAAAGAAAGTGATGTGTGGGGAAAGGATAATGGCTTCCATATGAGAATGTCAGAGCATTTTCCTGCCCTCTTCTTGCTGTAATCATATCAGCAGTGGAGTCGTTTCCAGCCTTCATAAATGTGAAGTATGCAGCAGGTTTCAAGATCCAACTTCCTTTACATAAACACCCCTTAGAAAAACAACCTGGGAGTGTTAGAGAGTGTGTGTGTGTCCATGTCTGTGTGTGAGAGAGAGTGGATACACACACACTGATGTAAAGACTGTCATAAACTTGAGCATGTGGACCTCAGTGCAGGATGTGTGTTTGCGTGTGTGAGTGCAGAGATCAGGGGGTGACGTGACAGTTAGAGGTCTCTTGTCAGCCATAAAAAGTATGTTCAAAATGTCGTTACAAAGATGCTGAAACACAAACAGCAGGAATTGTCTTGAGAGTTATATCAGCATCTTTGAGATGTTGATATAACAGACAAACAGACAAACTAACCAACGCCGGCAAAAACATAACCTCCTTGGTGAAGGTAATTAATAAACAAGTATTAGCAATAATGATAGAGTCATAAAGCAAGTATATAAAGTGAGATTTGAGAAGTGATTTAAAAGATGTCACTGATTCAGCACGCCTGACCTCCTCGAGCAGGTTGTTCCAAAGTCAAGGAAGGGAAGGGGACCCTATGACATATTGTCCACTGGAAGGACATCCTGGAGTGCGTTTTTCACATTTTCCCTCCTGAGGAGAAACTCTGGATTGCACTTTTTAATGTTTTGCCCATTAAAGGGCACTTTGTTATGTTTTTTCTACTGAGCGGTACCCACAGAGCATGCTATATCACAGGACCTACTCACAGCACCTTTACGCGTTTTATAAATCCTAGGGTAAACCGAAAAGGCCCTTTCTTGTTGACATCTTATTTCAACATAAGGTTTTCTTTTACAACAGTCACACCTAACATTGCACATCATATGTAGAGTCAGAAGAATCTCTGCTCTCAAATGGCAAGGTTGATTGAAAAATGTCACAATCAAGGTGTTTTTTAAAATATGTTTACAAAATGACAAGATAATCAACGGCAGAAAAAAAAGGTAAAGTCCACACATTGTGGACTTTACCTTTCATCTACAAGATCTTCCTCAGACGAATAAAGCAAAAGATGAACAACAATCACCAACAGCTGCTGAGCATCAAGAAACAGGAAGTAAAAGTCAAGATCAGGATTTTCATTTCTTGCATTTATTTGATAACAAAATCGATAAAATATTAAGATATAAAGTGCACCACAGTGTCAATATTAACTTAAATATTTGAAATGCAGATTAAAAAATTCAAAACATGATTAAAATTGTATTTAACACTGGCTAACTGTTTATCAAATCATGAATTAATTATGAGAAAATATCAGCCCTGATTCCATGACAAGAACGATTCCAAGGAAAACCATAAAACCATCAGAACACGATCGACAGAGCTCTAAAAGTTTTCTTAAAAGTTGTTAAGCATTGATAAATTATGTAATGAATAAGAAGCACATCAAAACTTATTTTTAGTCAAATAATGTATCAGAGAACTCTTAGACTGTAGTTCAGCATGGCAGGGTTAAAGTTCTCGGCTGCAGATGAACTATTGATAACTGTTGGATCCCTGGTGGTGTGTCTGTGTGTTTACTGCAGCAGCAGATCAAACCCGCACAGTGCTCTGTGTTACACACTCAAGTCAGAGGTTCCCTGCAAAAAGCTCCCAGGGGTGCAGAGCAGGTCAGCGGAGGCCGCGGACCTCCTGCCTGAGCTCTCTGCTGGCAGCACGGAGCTTCACAGGGCGCTGAGGGGATGTGTTCAGAAACTGTTAAACCATGAGTATGTGTGTACGTGTGTGTTTATGTGCTCCCTCTGCTCAAATGTTCACAAATTAGCTAATATGTGGAGTTAAGTTACGCACACACACATACACCCACACTCTTCAGTTCACTGGGCTGAGGTTTTATACAATTGGCTCGGGTTCAACAGCAACACTGAGCCGATAGAGAGCAGCATGGAGGAGTGAGCTCTGCCCTCACAGGTTAAAGTGATACATATTTCTAGTAAATGTGTATCTGTTTTGCTACTTTTTATTGTTGATTGAAATAGCACAGTAGTGATTCAGCGTGGACTCGGGTCAAAATCCCACATATGCTTTTCTAATCACTTGATATTGGGGGTGGAATTTGGTGATTAAATGATATGCAGACAAAGAAATTGATGCATTTTAAGCTCTCCTGCAGGACTGATTTTTGCTGCATTTTCCACAGAGTTCATTTTGAAAGTTTTACCCAAGTCACAGGGTGATCTCAGCAAGGGCTGGAAGTGAACTGCATAGGTAAATAAAAGTGTATATTCAAGAACCAACGTGTATATGTGTGAGGTGTCTTATTTTAAGTGCATATATGAGCCAGATAAAGATTTTTAAAGACAGTTAAAAGGCCATAGGAAGGAAATATTAATACTATTTAAGTATCACTTAGCGGCAAACTTCTTAGCTTTTTTTTTTTTTGGATCACATGACTTTGTTTCCTTTCAGAGGCAATTTTAGACCCTGTTAAGGGCGGCTGAAGCACCCCCTAAATTCCATCTTATCCCCCCAAGATAATATTAACACTATTGTTTTTTTAATATGACAAAAAAATGAAAAATGAAAAGCTCTTAGTTTCATATTTTCACATGCAAAAGTCAAAATTCTGAATGGTAGGTCTAAGCCAGGATGCAGTGGAAATCCATACTTTTCTTAATAACTGACAGAAAACACAGGGGCTAGTAATGCAAAAGCTGAGTTTTTGGTGAGAAATTTTGGGTTTCATTACCCTTTGACCTCACAGAAAAAAACATATTTGTGAAAGGGGCTTGTACAAAACCCAAAACCAGTGAAGTTGGCACGTTGTGTAAATCGTAAATAAAAACAGAATACAATGATTTGCAAATCCTTTTCAACTTATATTCAATTGAATACACTGCAAAGACAAGATATTTAATGTTCGAACTGAGAAACTTTATTTTCTTTTGCAAATAATCATCAACTTAGAATTCAATGGCAGCAACACATTGCAAAAAAGTTGGCACAGGGGCCACTGTGTTACATCGCCTTTCCTTTTAACAACACTCAGTTAACGTTTGGGAACTGAGGAGACCAATTTTTGAAGCTTTTCGGGTGGAATTCTTTCCCATTCTTGCTTGATATACAGCTTAAGCTGTTCAACAGTCCGGGGTCTCCGTTGTTGTATTTTACTCTTCATAATGCGCCACACATTTTCAATGGGGGACAGGTCTGGACTACAGGCAGGCCAGTCTAGTACCCGCACTCTTTTACTACGAAGCCACGCTGTTGTAACACGAGCAGAATGTGGCTTGGCATTGTCTCGCTGAAATAAGCAGGGGCGTCCACGAAAAAGACGTTGCTTGGATGGCAACATATGTTGCTCCAAAACCTGTATGTACCTTTCAGCATTAATGGTGCCTTCACAGATGTGTAAGTTACCCATGCCTTGGGCACTAATACACCCCCATACCATCACAGATGCTGGCTTTTGAACTTTGCGCCTATAACAGTCCGGCTGGTTTTTCCTCTTTGGTCCGGAGGACACGACGACCACACTTTCCAAAAACAATTTGAAATGTGGACGCGTCAGACCACAGAACACTTTTCCACTTTGCATCAGTCCATCTTAGATGAGCTCGGGCCCAGCGAAGCCGGCGGCGTTTCTGGGTGTTGTTGATAAATGGCTTTCGCTTTGCATAGTAGAGTTTTAACTTGCACTTACAGATGTAGCGATGAACTGTAGTTACTGACAGTGGTTTTCTGAAGTGTTCCTGAGCCCATGTGGTGATATCCTTTACACAGTGATGCCGATTTTTGATGCAGTACCGCCTGAGGGATCGAAGGTCACGGGCATTCAATGTTGGTTTTCGGCCTTGCCGCTTACGTGCAGTAATTTCTCCAGATTCTCTGAACCTTTTGATGATATTACGGACCATAGATGATGAAATCCCTAAATTCCTTGCAATAGCTCGTTGAGAAATGTTGTTCTTAAACTGTTGGACAATTTGCTCATGCATTTGTTCACAAAGTGGTGACCCTCGCCCCATCCTTGCTTGTGAATGACTGACCATTTCAGGGAAGCTGCTTTTATACCCAATCATGGCACCCACCTGTTCTCAATTAGCCTGTTCACCTGTGGGATGTTCCAAATAAGTGTTGATGAGCATTCCTCAACTTTCTCAGTCTTTTTTGCCACTTGTGCCAGCTTTTTTGAAACATGTTGCAGGCATCAAATCCAAAATGAGCTAATATTTGCAAAAAATAACACAGTTTACCAGTTCGAACGTTAAGTATCTTTTCTTTGCTGTGTATTCAATTGAATATAGGTTGAAAGGGATTTGCAAATCATTGTATTCTGTTTTTATTTACGATTTACACAACGTGCCAACTTCACTGGTTTTGGGTTTTGTATAACATACTCTAGACTAAATGGTCTCTACAATACAGGGACCTACATGTTACTCTAAATTACTAAATCATGATGTTCAGCAATAATCAGAAATAAGACTTCATTGAAAATCTTCATACACTGTTTGGTCAAGAGAACCAGCATGATGCTAACTTTTGCGTTGGCAGACAAAAATCTGGTATCTTTGCACCACTCTGTTGCTCATAGCAATAGTCTGAAGTGGATGAAAGTACTTCAAATACACACTGCAATTAGAGAAGATGGTCTCACTTTAACCCCCTCACAAAAACATTTTATATCATTCATCAGGAATTAACACAGGATAATTTATTTCCTGTTAGGATATAGTCATCTGCATCAGATTTGGGATCGTTGAGAACAATGAGGTTAGAATTGCTTATCACAGCTATTGTAATAAGGTTAAAGGAGAATGCCATATGTGTTGTATCTGCAGGCTGTTTCCTAAAAAGAGGCTGATGACATCATTTTTCAGCAGGGAAATCATCATCATCATCATCATCATCATCATCCTCATCGTGCAGACCAGATGAGCCGAGTGTCTGGTTTGTTTGTGTTTTAACTTTAATAAAGGATGACCTCTTCATTTAACAGAGTGAATCATCTCTGACAATCAGCAGTAGGTGTCTTGTTGATAATCTTCACTTCTTGGCAGCAGGTGATGACATCATCTGGCAGTAAGTGATGATGTCACAATTCAGGATTTCAAGTGACTCAGAGAAACCAACTCTTTCACAGGAATTAAAGACAGATTTAAATGATTTATCTTTTGTCTCTACCTAAAATTATAAGTGAGTTTTTTTTAGGATAGTTGTTTTAAGAATTGGTACGTGTTTACACTATATTCTTTTTACCTCCTGTCCTGGGAAATCTGAGTAAAATAAAGCATTTTGATATTTGTCCACTGTATGTAGCCATTGATTTTTACCTTGCATTTTAGATTTCCTTTTATTTTTTTTTCTAAGCCATTAAATGTTGTTGAAGCTTGTTATTACAATACCAAAACCACCAGATCAATTTCTCACCTCTTTTGTATGCATGGTGTGTCACAGGCAGCTAGTAGTGACCACAGTTTGGACGTGTGTTACAGCTCTCTGTTACCATGAGGGAAGTATGACCACTTTGTTGTCGCATTTTGTCCGAGGCCCCGAAGGAAGAGGAAATGAATAAAGAGGTGTGAATGAGGAGGCAGAGGATGAAGGTAAGGAGGGAGGAGGAGGAGCGGGAAAAGACAGAAGAAGAAAAAACACAAGGCAGATGTGAATATATTCATGGGAAATGGATTACTACACACTGGAGAGAAAGATAATTGTTTGGAGTATTCGTTTCAGGTCCCAGCTCAATTTCAAACCCTCCACTTAAGTGAGTGGGTACGAGTGTGTATGAGTGTGTCAGTGCACGTGTGAGTGTGTGTTACAAGTGGTTTAGGAGTGGCAGTGAGGGTGTCATCCTCCGTACTTAGCTTTAGCACTCCATGTTTAATTTAAACACACATGCACACACAGGAGCGCACACACAGATCAGCATCATTGTTCTACACCTCTAGATGCTTAAACGATACAGAAACATCACCTTTCTATGAAGAGATGACTCTGTAAGTGCTCACCCTCTACACATCATCATCATCATGTCACCCTCCTCTTCTCCGTCACTCCATGATTCCCTCCACCCTTTATCCATCTCCTACTCATCCTCACAGCCATCCTCCATAATAGTAATTCAAATTGTTATTGTTCTTTTTATTATTATTGTTTACCTTCAACATTTGATCATGCTCTTTCAAACTAAAAAGGTGCTGTTTTGATATCAATTATAGCCAAACATTTCTCATGTCATAAGTATAACTATTACCTTAACTAACTCAACATTGATGATTTTGTTTTAATGTGATGCCTGGTAACCACAGTTTGTATGTCAATGTGATCAGACTTTGCTTCACTGTTTGATAGTAGGTGTGTAAGAAGAATTAAGAATAAGGTCTGGTTGTTTTTCTTTTGTACAATAAGTAATTTTATTAATCAGTGCGCTACAAAATCAAATGATGAGATAACTTATTGTACTCGTGTGACTAGGCACTCCCGTTGTGTGCATGCAGTATGCATCCTCTGTGGTCAGATTAACAGTATCTTACCTGGATACAGCAGTGCTATTTTCTGATTGGCTGATATGTAGCTAATTTTTATTTTTTAATGGCTGATGGGTAGTTGATCTTATTGACTGGGTCATGTCAAGCTCCTGTTGTGCTCTACGATGCTCAGAGGCAGAGCGTCTTGCTTCACATTCCAATGCACATATAGTGGTATAACTCAGTGAGTGCTACACAATACATTTTTATGTGTGAGAAATACCTGGTTTGGCGTGCGAGACTGTGAAAAGTTGCAAATGCATGTGTCACATGCCGAATGCGTGAGACTTGAGAGCCCTGTACAAAGGACGCTGATTGGGCCATCTTGCTTTAGGTCGCTTACAGTCGTTGGCGCGTTGGAGCTTGGCAAGATGGACTTGCCTGATTTCAGACATTAAATCAGGCAGATCCATCTGCACTGCAAGGTTATGACATGGCTGCATGTCCACACAGAGCTGCTTTTGATCAGACGGCCTTAAGTCACGTCTTTACATCTATGAGTTGGCTGAGCTAAAGTTTGATTGAGGTGACACAGCATGGCAGCTTTGATAATCAGAAGGCTAACGTCGAGTGTATGTCTGGCACTTGTTTATCTTGTGAAAGCATAAAACGGCAAGGCTGTTTTTCTGGTAAGAGATCCAGCAGTTTCATCATCATCATTTTTGTGAAGCTACTCTGCCCTTTGTTCAGCGTTAGTGATAAATACAAATCATGGTTACAACATTAGTTTTAAATCAGCATGAACTGATCAAAAGCTAATATTCTCATACCTGTCTGTGTTTTTAACCTTTTAAACAAAGGTTCTCAATCAAGCCAAAGGAGGAAAAGAGAAGGGAGGAGAGTGGGGATTAGGATATGTGTGTGTATCTGTATGTGTGTGTGTGTGTGTGTGTGTGTTGATTCTCCTGATGGGGTTAAGTGCACCCAGAGTGTGATGTGGTGATGAAGGGTGGATGAGAGAGATAAAAGAAGAAGAAAGAGATGAAAAAATGGAGAGAAGAGCTCCATTAGCTAATGGATGTCTTCAGTCCTTTCTCCTCACACTTGGTATCCTCACAAACTCACTCACACACACACACACACACACACACCCACACACCCCCTCTCTCTCCATCACACACACTCAAACACTGGCACTGAGCCGCAGAGTCGCTGTGTGTTTTATAAACTGTGAATGTGTTCTGTTAGAGCGCAAACAAGTCAAGAGCATTCCTCAACTCATCTAACACAGCCATAAATAATCTTAAATTAGACTCATATCTCCCTTTGAAATAAAAAAATATGTTTACATTCCAAGCACATGTGTGTGGGGGTGTGTGTGTATGTGTGTGTGTGTGCTATGAAACAGAAACTAATTGGTGTCAATAAGACATCTGTGGCTCTTCTTTGATTAAGCCTGCAGGCGAGGAATGGGAGAATAACACCTCATGAACACACTCTTTTTACATTTTCCCACACACACATACACACATATGCACACACTGCCTGTAGTTGTGCCAATAGCTAACTCCAGGCAGGGCCCATCTGTCTAATTACAGAAACGGGTCTCACTGGAGAATAAGTATTGTTTATGAACACAATACACTTCGACACAGACACACACATACAGAGGGTATGACCACATGTTTGTCCGGATTGGTTTCATCAGCACTCCTGGAGTCAGAAACAGTTTGATGTGACAGAAGAATGGAGACAATTTAAATAATGAAACAAAAAACCCCACTGAGTGACGAACAGCCTCCTCCATGAGACTTTTTATGA